>BMAU01020158.1:0-147500 GCA_019973935.1 Trichonephila clavipes
TATTCTTGCAACAACGAGTAAAAAAAAATTTTCACTCATTAAATTCGATCCTTACATCTTCCTCTGAGTAGCATTCTAAGACCGCTTGATGTTCTTTGTAAACGGCAAGATCCTCACCAACAGTATTACACACGCGTTATGCAGTACTACCTTTTGAATTTGCAATTTCAGTATTTTATTACCTTATTTGCTTGTTGTTGCCTTGTATTTTTTCAATAAATGCCGTAATATATGAAGTGAAAATAAATTCGTTTATGTCCTGAATGTCTACAGATATTCTAAAGCAGCGATTCCAGTGATAATAATTATGAAACGACAGTTCATTTGGCAGTTTGTTTGGCCAAACACTTGTAGGAAATTTACTTTAACTTTATATGCACAGAGCTTCTGAACGACAGAGTAACAAATATCTTAAAATGGTATATTATACCTAGACAATTTGAAATCATACGGTAATGCTGAGTTGAAAACAGCACGCCAATATTAGAAAGAAAAGAACATCCTAAGTGAAAATACTATTTGCTGTTTAATATACACAAGTAAAAGAAACATGGCAGCAAATAGTAATTTTGCTTAGTGGTGTTCTTTCATATGTATGAGTGTATATATATACTCATGGTCATACATTTTGGATATGCCCAGCTACGTCAAATAAAGGTCAAGGAAAAAATAGCTACATATTCATAAAGCTCAATTATCAAACTACAGATAAAAAACAGATGGTCATTCAAATAAACTACGAATTTTTCTCTCTAGAACAATTGTCAAAAATACCCCCTTTAAAAATATTTATTTTTAAGTGTTTGGTAAGATTGCAGTTAATGTAAATTTTATCTCCCATGCGATGAAATAAAACCTTACACAAAAAATGCCTAATCATGTTGAGAATCAATTTATGTAGCTGATTTGGGTAATGTTACTCTACTCAAAAAGCAATGTCCCTCGAAGTTTCGGTATACATGTAGGAGGTGGTTGAAAGGGTTTTAATTCCTCGGGCAAGCCTGTCCCTCACAACTCCTATTAGATCCAAGTCATGTAAGAATGCTAACCATTCCATGCGGGTGATATCCTCAAGCTGAAGGCATTCATTCACGATGTTTGTTCGGTGAGGATGGGCGTTGTAATCCATAACAACAAATTTTGCACTCATGGCACCCCTGTTGTTTCCGAATGATATTCCGATAAATTTGGACTCTCAGAGTTCCGATTTCAACATGCAGATCTATTCTGAAGCCAAATATACCCCCCAAACGAGCAATCCTCCAGTAAAACGGTGCCGTTTAAGGATGTTGTATCGGAAACTACGGGTACCTGGCGTTTTCCAAATGAAAGTGTCGTTTCCAATGAAAATGAATCAGACTGCAAGCTAAGACCTGGAACATGACACAAGCTAACTGTGACTGTGTTCACTCTGCAAGTTTTCTACTCCTGGCTAACCAATTGCGAAAGTTAAATACCATAACCGGAATAGATCTGATAGTCATGCGAGCATATAGACCAATATATACCATACATGTGTTCCTGGTTTGTCTTGAAACTGTCGCACCGTGGCTACAGATAGCTGAATAGGTAAGTCGGAATCTGTGCTCTGTTTCTCCTTTTGGCACTTATTGCAAAATACTGGTCTTCACTCGACGTTGAAACTCCGGTGACCTTTATTGCAGTGTCTTCTGAAGTTTCCATCAATTTCGTCTAAACCAAGATATGACACTTTTTGGGAATTCCAAGTTCTTCGAATGCAGCCATCTGAATAAGTCACCATTTCAGGCGGCTAATATCTCTACAACGTAAAGAAATCTTCCAAATGCATCATATTTCATACCTATTCAGTTATGGCACTGAATTCAGCTCTAAATTATATATTTAGCGCTAAAAGATACTTCAATAATGATTAGTTCGTTCAGTTCAAAAGATACAATAATGATTAGTTCGTTCAGATACATATTTAGCGCTAAAAGATACTTCAATAATGATTAGTTCGTTCAGATACATATTTGTACTAAAAGATACTTCAATAATGATTAGTTCGTTCAGATACATATTTGTAGATGAACTTCATTGCAGTATACAAGCTTTTATCAATTCTACTTTAGATAGAAATTTTGAAACATATTTCTTACAAAATTTGCAGTCATAATTATATTTTAATTTAAGTTTTAACTTTGTTTAGATAAAAAAAAACATAAGTGAATATAAATATTGTGTTTTAAAAAGTTGATAATTTTCCATGAGGCCTTTCTCTTGAAAATTCTAGTTGTTGATTTTTAACGCACTCTATTTACTGAAATTTAGCATTTAAAAGTATTACATTTAAATATTTTATTAAGATTAATTTACTTACTGTTTTAAAAAAAATTGATTTTTTAAAAAAGTGCATTTTTAAAGCTCACTTTTAAAGAAGTTTACATTAAAATGGAATATATATATATATATATATATATATATATATATATATATATATATATTAGATTTAAGAAACAAATCAATGTTTGTACGACTTCAATTCGAAAATTACCTAATGAACCTCAAGCATTTAATATGATTTAAGTAAATAAAACACATGTACAAACTAATTAAAACATTAAATAAAATAAAAAATATTCATGATCATTGTCCTTTTAAAAATAATAAAATATTTGCATTTTTTTGAAAAAAGAAGTCATTTAATTGTTGATTTTTAATTACTTCAAACAGTAATTAATAGAATATGATCAAATGTAAATGGAATTAACGCATTTTCTTTTTTTTTTCTTAAATGTAGGCCATGTACTTCTTTTTTTTTCCTTTCTGAAAGATGTGCTAAGCGAATTAACGAACTGTATGTAATGCGGGAGAAACTGGAACTTTTCTTTCGGGCTATTCCAAAGATCAACAAAATACAACAAATGCAAAAACCCCTAAACACCCTTCTCGGGGGTAATTACCCCAATCCTTTTATCTTTCCAATTACTACTATTTCCTAGAAGAAAGAGGTTGTCACGAAAATCCCAGCACGAAGTTACTTGGGTAATTTTCCGAATAACTTCATTCATGTTCTGTTTGCAATGCCATTATATATCTTTCTAATTGCTATTTAAAAACATATCAATTCATTCGGTTATTACCTAACAAATGTAATTACTTATTAGTTTGGATTTTTAATAAATTAACTTCGTTAGAAGGTATTTGAGTCTATGCAGATTTATTTTGCCCGAAGTAGATTGATTTCAAAATTACTTAGCCATTCACAGTCATATAGAAAAAGTCAGCTTTAATAAAAATAAGTTAATATTTCATGAAGTGTTGTATCACAGAATTGTTATTTAATCAATGAGGAATCAAAATAGTTATGACAAAATTATTGACTTTGAAATAGCAAATGTAGTTAGAAAAGACATTTTTAGGGCATGTTGAATGCTTTCTCAGTGAAAAAGTAAATTAATATTATAATCCTAAGGTGGAACAATGTTAATTTTAAAAATAGGGATACAAAATTGGAAGTAACTGTTCTATATAATCTTGATACTTTGAATCTTGAAAAGTTTAGTTTGGGTAGCACGATTTATATACGTTTTTGCTTTTAAAAAATGCATGGTTCTAAGAAAAATAAGTTTTAATAATAAAATAGAAAAGTTAAAATATGGAAACATTTGATAACTTACAGTTGCAATCCTAGAAAATGTAAAATCATTCAAAATACATCAATTTAAATAATTAATTAAATATATTTGTTGTTGAAGTATTCTGCGCTTTAAAAAAAATAAGCTAAAAGTGGTAAAATCGGTATTGGATTTAATAAAGTATATCTTTAGTGCAACAATTATTTATTAATTTATGCTAGGTAGTTAATCTACTTATATGACAGTAGCTTATATTAATACCAATCTTTAATGAGGCTTTCAAACATTATTAACCATTAAAATTGTTATAAATGTTTTGAAGCAAAATATCGAATTATGCAATTTCGAATATTAAAACATCAAAAATATCTTTATGGTCGTTGAATTTTTCTTTAGATAAAACAAGGGTTTTAAATATATACAGCTGGCCAAACAAAATTTAACACCAAGAAGAACCAAAGATATCACAGCGAATTTTATTTGGCAGATAACATGTTGCACAAAGATCAAATGATTAAAAATGCAGCCTCTTCTTACGTGTAAATGATGATAAAGTTAGTAGTGGTATAGTTGACATTGGTGGGTAATCCGCAATATCTATAGATTACACTTCTCCCTCGGTCAAATTCAAAAAACTGGTCATATGTCGCCCGATGTCTTCTACGAGGCATATATGATAAAAGGTTTGCGCAAAACAAACAAAAATATCTGCACGAATAATCAACTTTATTTCAAATCGCCAAACTTTTATCCATTTATATAGCGATGGTGGATGGCGCATCGGGCGCTGGGGATGTGCGTGTGTGCGAATGATTTGCATATTACATCGCCTCCAACGCATGATGTAAATTGTACATGGTTTGTGTGCTTACTTCAGGGTGTTGTATTTCGTGTGACCAAAAATATAAATTTAATACAATAGCAATCTGCTTAGGCATTGGATATAAGGATTATTTAATATAAAATTAAAGATTTTATAGAATATATAAATGTAGCATTCAAGGCTGATAAACATATAAAAATCAATACAGAAATATAAAGGTCTACGCGAGAAACAAATTTTCTGACATCAAATTTTCTTTATTCCTCAAAACAATGACTCATCACCACCATTAAATATTTTGAAGACGCCTCATCATCGCAGCATCACATGTACCATCAATTAGCTTCCGAGACTCTAGAGAAATTCGATCAATTTTAATACACAAGAAATTAAAAATCATAATCCACCTTGATGCAAATTGGTATTTTTTACTGCTCCATCTCTAAGATTTGAGCTTTCTTTCCTCATCTGAGCTTTATCTAATTAACAGCTAAGCGCAGTTAATTCCCCAGAAATGACATTCTGAAGAGATTAAAATTGCTTTAAACTTTTTAATGGAGGAAAATTTAGTTAAATGAATATTCGTGGACATATCGTGAAAGCTTAGGCAATTTTTATTCTAGATGAGTGTTTGAGGTGGATATTGGAATTATTTCTAATTTGTTTCTAAATTTTTCATCGCGTTTAGTGTTTTTTTATTTTATCTTATTAATACATTCCTGGAGAAAAGATCAGTAGGAAGGGTGTTAGAATGTGTGCGCCTTCTAATAAAAAAAATTAAATAAGGGTAATGTACAAGTGATGAGAGATGAGAGGACTTAAATTTTGTATTACTTGGATAAATGGTGTAATATTCTTAGTTATATTAACTTCAAGATGAAAAAAAGTAAATTTGCTTGAGAAAGAAAGCATTTCGTATTGCTGTTTGATAAAGGTATTCGAAACCGTGATATTGAAAAAGCGCATAAATGGATAATTTCCATGATAATTATTGTCACTTAGATTAGAATGCATGTATAAAATTGTTTTAAGGATATTTTGACAAAAAAAATAATTAATAACAATATTTCGGTAAAAAATTAACTCAGAATAATATTTTTTTCAAAATGTTTTCCTTTTGTGAAAAATGCTTCTTTATAACAATGTTTTTTCTGTATATAGCTCAGACCTCTGTACAGCTATGATTTTTGAAACATTCACATTATTTTCAGAGTTACAACCAATTGAAATAATTATCGGCGTTTTTTTCTTAAAATTTCTCTCCTCTGTTGTCGTAAGACATGGATAAACCCACTTCTAAGTTATATATTTCAAAAATTATAGTTGAGTCTCTGTACAGTGGTCTGAGTTATATACAGGCAAAAAATTATTATAGTAGAAGCATTTTTCACAAAAGGAGCATATTTTGAAAATGGATGATTCTATGTTCATTTTTTGTCAAAATATTGCACTTAAATAATTTTTTATTGTAATACTATTTTTAAGACATTTTTATATACATTTTCTAATCTAAGTGACACTAAATGTCACAAATATTATCCATTTATACGTTTTTGCAAAATCACGGTTCCGAACATAGTCGGATACCTTAAAACTGACAATTATTCCTTCTCCAATGTATGTTTGGGGGAAGTACTCTAGAAATACAAATATTAAAAGAAATAATATCTCGATTCAATTTCTTCGAATACAATTTATTTATATTTTAATATAATATAATAAAGGGTTATTTAATTATTTAATGCGTTTTTGAAACTCGCCTAAGAGGCTTTTGGTATAAGTTTTATTTGAAATTTACAGATTTTTCTTAAATGCACAGCTTTTCAACTGTTAAATATGTTAATAAAAAATTAGCTGCTTATGGGACTTATAATAAATTTAAAATGATGAAACCTTCACTATATATAAAGTTGTAATAATAATTTATTTATTATCACGAAATTTATTTATTAATAACTAGAATGATTCTCCAAATTCCTTTGCATGAACTTATCATGGATTATCGTTAATAGAACGCAGATTTCAAAATTAAAACTATATAAAAAACATTTTTGTTATACACAAAATATGTAGAAGTATTACAAGACTTTATCATAGTTTAATGACCACAATAACGCCAACGCAAAGATAATTAAACTTTACAGAATAAGAGAGAAACGGACAACCCTTTATAGTAGATTTTAACCTTGGAATTACATTAATATATACATGAAAAGAAATTTGTATAATATATCAAAAACAAGAAATATTAGATAATGAACATAACATACACACACACATATATATATATATATATATATATATATATATATATATATATATATATATATATGTGTGTGTGTGTGTGTGTGTGTGTGGGTGTGTTTGTGTGTGTGTGTGTGTGTGTGTAGTGATAAAAATAATAGTTGATTGTAATAATATGAGCAATATAGGAGTGGTGATTGTTGTAGGAAATATGAGAAATCGTACAGAAATTGTGAATTGAAGTAGTATTGATAGGATGCTCTTAGGTAAGTTCAAGATGATTTATGCTATTCATTTAAAAATATACTGGGTTCTTAATTGAAACTTTCGGTTTTAGATATTTTTTCTTCCTATACGACTATTTTATAGATTGTTGCATCATCTTTGGTGCTCGATGGCTCACTTATATAATGCACTTCATTGTCTTAGAATTTTAACATTTTAATGTTATAATATATTTCAGAATGTGATGGGGCGAATAGTTTAATTTTTTAAGCATTAAATTTTTAAATTTTAAATTTTTAAGAATTGGATATTTCGCGATTACCTTACTAAGTTGCAATAGAGGGACAGTTGGTGCCATCTCAAAATAATTTAACCCCACTTATCAATCCTAAGTCCGAGGTGGTACATGGTTGTTTTATAAATTTTTATTTTACAAATTTTTAATTTGTTTGACAGCATTTGAATTTTATTTTCTATATTCATCATTGATATTTTGAAAAGGGGATTTAGTATTATAATATTCATATAATTTAAATGTTTTAATTGATTGTGAAATTGTGATTGATTTATATATATTTAAATATATATATATATATATATATATATATATATATAAATATATATATATATAAATATATAATATATAAATATAAATATATATATATAAATATATAAATATAAATATATAAATATAAATAAATATATATATATATAAATATATAAATTTAAATATATATATATATATATATAAATATATATATATATATATATATATATATATAAATATATAAATATATAAATATATATATATATATATATATATATATATAAATATATAAATTTAAATATATATATATAAATATATATAAATATATAAATTTAAATATATATATATATATATAATATATATATAAATTTAAATATATATATATTTAAATTTATAAAAACAATCGCAATTTTCAATTGAAAAATGAAATATATGAATCTTATAATACTAAAAACATTTCAAAAAATATCAATGGCGAATATAAAAGATAAAATTCCATCGCTTTCAAACAAAAAATTAAAAAATTATAAAAAAAAAATAAATAAATAAATAAATATATATATATATAAAATATATATATATATATATATATATATATAAAGAGTGTTTTTTTTTCCAGGTATAGAAGTTTAATTTGGCATTACTTTCCAAGATGGCGACCGATTTAACAGCTGTTAAATGATTTATTCTCAGTTTGGTTTGGCAATTCATCAAAACGATCAACAAGCAAGGCGTAGATTCGTCAAATGGGCCCAAAATGAGATTGCCGTTTCCCCCGATTTTCATAAGCGAATTTTGTTTAGCGATGAAGCGCACTTCTGGATGAATGGCTACGTCAACAAACAAAACTGCCGCATTTGGAGTGAAGCTAATCCACTAGTGTATGTCGAAACACCATTACATCCAGAAAAACTGACTGTTTGGTGCGCTTTATGGGCTGGTGGTATCATTGGTCCGTACTTCTTCAAAAACTTGAAGGCCACAACGTTACAGTCAATGGTGATCGGTATAGAGCCAAGATTACTAACTTTTTCGTTCCTGAATTGAACAATCATAATGTCCAGGAGCTGTGTTCCCCACAAGACGGCGCAACATGTCACACATCTCGTGCCACAATCGATTTATTGAAAGACACGTTTGGTGACCGCCTAATTTCACGTTTTGAACCTGTGAATTGGCCTCCAAGATCTTGTGATTTAACACCGCTAGATTATTTTCTGTGGGGCTATGTAAAGTCATTGGTCTATGCGGATAAGCCACAAACGCTTGACCATTTGGAAGACAACATTCACCGTGTTATTGCCGATATACGGCCACAAATTTTGGAAAAAGTCATCGAAAATTGAACGTCCAGATTGGACTACATCCGAGCCAGCCGTGTCAGTCATATGCCAGAAATCATATTTAAAATGTAATGCCACAAGATTATCTTTCGAATAAAAAACAATTTATGTCAATCGAATATCACATCGTTGTTTTATTGCAATTTAAAGTTATATACCTCGAAAAAAACACCCTTTATATATATATATATAACATATATTGCATATAATATATATGCGTTCATGTGTGTTTGTGTGTAACTCTCACTTAACCACTTTTCAACCATATATTCACTAGCAACAAGCCGAAACTAACTCTAAATGCAGAATATAACTAATGTCCCCATCACCATTCAATAAGCATTAATTTGTCATTACTGAAGCTGTAAATGATAATTATTTGGAATTTGCTGCATAAACTGTCTTGGGAATCCTGATAAGAACTGTGTATTCGTGAAATCCTTACCCTAGAAAACACGTTAGATCTCTTTAATATCATCCTGCAGTCAAATAATACCAGATGAAGACATCAGCAATCCTCATAAGCTCCTTATTAGGTGTTTAATAGTTTTAACCAAAGCCAGAGATGAGTCAATTATAAGTTTGTTTCTCTATTTTCTGAATATAACCTTAAATTCAGGGAGGTTAAATAGTTCGTTTCTTATTCAATACATGTACATCACATTTTCTTTTTTTCGTTTTACTCCAAATTACTCTTTGGTGCCTCATGCTTTACGCTATCGAATACATTATACATGTGTCTATGTACACATACATAATTTTCTAATATTTTTCAATTATTTCTGGATTCAATAAAATAAAACTGAAATTCCTATTAGTTTTCACCACTATTGTGTTATGTGCATAATCCATTTATTCAATTCCTTGCGACTAAAATCTCCATAACAAGAAATATTATAAATGTTATATTCACACCTTACGGAAATAAACTTTTTATTGGAAGAGTTATTTATTCATTCATTAACCAAAGACGTAATATTAAAAGGACCACCATAAATGATAGGCAGCTGAAAAACAATGTTTATTCGCGCTCGTTAAAGCATATCGTTGGTCGTTTTTAATTATTATTACATTTCCTCCGTTCGCCTTTCTGTCCAAAAGATTTAGTTCTCCATGATATTTAAGATAAGAATTACAATTCATATCCTATATGTTTCAAAATGAAAATAGTACAATTTTGAGAAAAGTTGAGATTAAGCTTCATGTAGATATTTTAAACCTTCTTCTCTACCGCTGCTATTAATTAACACTGGATCACTGTAGATATCTCTCACGGTAACAGTACCTCTCCCTCACGTTTACTATAGAACTCCCTCATGAATGCAGATCTCTCATACTCTCAATAGATCTCTATTAGGGAATATCTCAACATACTCATTTGAATACGACACATCAGATGAGAGTGATTTTAAAACTTAATGCTTCGGTGAAATAAAAAATAATTACCACTGAAAATTAAAACAAAAATCTCTAATGAAACTGTTTTTTTTCAAATTCCAAGCCCTAAAATCAGGAACATTTTAACCTATTAAAATTAATTTTTTCATTCCTTCAATTTTGATTAGGCTTTGTAATCAATAACAAAATAATTAACAATAATAATTCAATCTTTGAACAGAAAAACATTGTTAAATGTTACAATATTTTAAAAAAATGATTTTCATTCATTTATATTTGTTAAAAAAAACTTTAATGAATCTGGAGAGTACACAGTTTTACTTTAGAAAATATAAATTCATTAGTACTTTTTACACGAGAAATATACATTATTGGAGCAAAAAACTGTTTCAAGTATAAAAGGTTGTGTTTCAGCATAAATACGGATAACGATGTTTTTATATGTAATTCATGTATTCTAAGGTATTTTAAAAAAGTACATTGAATGAATTCGAAAAGATGGATTACTACATTGAAAATGCATGACTTATTATAAAAGAAATGCATTAAACGAATACTTATTAAAATTTTAAAAATTTCATTTGATAGTGTAATAAATTTACTTTATCCAACGGCAAAATTATTGAGAAATGATTTTAGTGTATGTATGAAACCCATCTATCTCGATTCATGGGATGATCAATGCGGAAATTTACGGCTTATAACTAATGTATTAAATTAAATTAAACTAAATAACTAAGAATACAATTCAAATAATGAAGAGCTCTTAAAGAATTAAATTTCAACGGTGAATGTCCCTATGGTGAAGAATCCTGGTTATGATATGAAATGTGATGATTAAATATCTCGTAGATTTAAATATGAAACTATTCATATCTGTTTAATCCTCCTAACTCGTTAGCAAGCAATCTATAGAGGACCTTATTTAAAGAACACACAACTTTTAAACTTGATTTATAATCTTAATAATCAAATAGCAGCACTTGCTAGTTCTTGAATTGCATTCAGTTGGGTAATTTGGAACCTTTCAGTGAATGAATAATTAGCGAAAGAATGTACGCTAGAAATTATTGATATTCAAGTACAGCTATTTTAAAATAAGATTAAACAACCAGATTCATATTTTAAACTAATAAATGTATTAGATTTCGATTAAAACTTTGAATTAACGTCCTCATAGCCTATATTTTTTGAATATAGGAATTTTATTAAATAAGCGGTGAAAGAGTTATTTGAATATTGTGCTAATATATTATTGCAATTTTAAAAGTATTGCGTTAAAATAATTCAGAAGTATTATCTTAAGTAATATTTCTGTTACATTATCTGCTTTCTTAAGGTATTCGACTACGTTCGGAACCGTTATTTTAAAAAAAGTGCATAAATGAATATTTTTCATGATATTTAGTGTCACTTAGATTAGCATACGTGTATAAAATTGCTTTAAGGACATTATGACAAAAAAACTATTTAAATACAATATTTTGGTAAAAAATTAACTTAGAATAGCCTTTTTTCAAAACGTTCTCCTTTTATAAAAATCGCTTCTATAATAATAATATTTTGCTTATATTGAGTAATGACTTCTCCAGAGAGTCTCAACTAGGATTTTTGAAAAAAATTTACATTACTTTCAGAGTTATTATCAAATGAAAAAAATTATCGGCGTTTTTCTCTTGAACTTTCTCTCCTCTGCTGCACTAAAATATGGATAAATACACTTTTAAGTTATAAATTTTAAAAATTCTAGTTCAGCCTCTGTACAGAAATCAGAGCTATGTACAGGCAAAGTATTATTATAATAGAAGCATTTTTTATAAAAGAAGAATGTTTTGAAAATAGGTCATTCTATGTTCCATTTTTGTCAAAATATTATACTTAAATAACTTTTTATTATAATAATATTCATAAAACCAGTTTATGTAACGTTTTCTAATCCAAGTGACACTAAATATCATAAATATTATACATGTATACACTTTTGCAAAATCACGGTTCCAAACGTAGTCGGATACCTTTAATTATATGGAATATTTTATTACAATAGGTATTCATAGGGAGTTCAAACTATATGTGTAGCGAGATTTCCCTCTCAAAATTTTTTTTCAATGTTATTGAAAGTTTTTGACAGTCATCATTCTTACAGAGGAAACAAGTTATGCAGATGTGCAGTATTAACTTACGTCCAAACTTAACTTAACAAACTTATATTTCCTACTATTTTAAGAAAGCTAACACTATTTTTAAGGAAAAAAACTTGTATATAAAATGAGAAACAGCAAGTGTCGTATCTTAATTTTGTCTGTTTTGACTGAGAAAAATAATTTGTATCTTCGTTTTGAGTGAATCATTTCCATTTTCACAGTAGAGCTTTGAATTATGTGTTTAGACTTGGGTATCACACTTTGATAAGCTTAAATGTGTGTTAATTTTGTTAAATGAGTTTCCAGAATCATTTAAATTACTATTTGAGATGGAGAGCCGTTGGGTAAATTGAGGGTGTGATGTCTCAATCAGAAGTAGCAAGAAACTTAAATGCTTCTCGAATGATGATATCTAGACTGTGGAAACAATTTTAAAATCAACGAATAATGTTGTTAGAATATCTGAACAAGGTCGACCAAAAGATGCAATACCATTGGAATATAGATATTTGGTAGTAAATACACGTCTTCATCGAGACATGTCTGTTAAAGAGTTTGCTAAGGATTTTGCTGCTGCTATTGGAAGGACAATTTATAAACAAACTATTTGTAGACCCTTAGCTGAGAAAGCTTTTTATGCCCGACAGCCAGTGGTAAGTGTCCCTCTTAACCCATCACAGAAGTGAGTTTGTCTTTTATGGAGCCAAGAACATGTGTCTTGAGCAAATAAAGAGTAGGGCCGTGTCCTTTTCATTGATGAGTCGAGGTTCAGTCTCTCTGGAGATTGATTCTCAACAAGGTTTCATTTGGAGAGAGCCTGAGACTCCCTACCATCCTTTTATAATAAGAGAATCCAAATGCTTCAATTCTATTGATTGGCTACGTACTGTGATTTATTTGTGTTTTCTTAATTATGTAACAATTATTCTTTTGAATATAATTTTGTAATGAAAACTCTCAGAAAGTAAGAATATAGAATGCTGAACAAAACACCGAATAATACTTTATAGTACAAAGGTATTATTGCACATTCAGTTTATAAGAATACATAGATTCTGAGTAAGAAATTCGAACAGTACCATTATATATTTTGTACTTTTTCTATTGCTACTGAAGTTCTTCATTACTCATTGATATTTTAAAATCTAATTGATTTCATTAGGCGTTTTATTGAGGTAGGGTTTTTTTATAAAATACCTCAGTATTATAATTGATGAAATACTCTCATTATTCACTCAAGAAGTTTCTCTTTCAGCGTTAACCGTTTATTAGAATAGTGTATGTATTCAAATGTAATATTGTATTGTGTAATTCATAAATAAATATACAGTTTCAATGCACTATAAATCAGTAACAATTTAAAATATTGTATGTTTCTTGTAATATGATTGTATGGAATTATTTTAAATTATAAAAGAGACCGTCATAAACAAAAAGGGTTCTTTCACAAGCAAAAGATAGAAACATGCTGACGTGGGCTTTTTTGCAGCTCACGCCAGAATTGCTTGCAGATGCCAGAATTTTTTCCTACTTACTTGACGAATATCGTTATATTTTGGACACTTCATACAATATCTTTATAAATTATAGCCTATGCTATAAATTATAGCATATGTGTTATTCTGATGTATAAGCTTATATCGTTATATTTTGGACACTTCATACAATATCTTTATAAATTATAGCCTATGCTATAAATTATAGCATATGTGTTATTATGATGTATAAGCTATATTACTGTAAAGTTTCATTAAAATCCATTCAGTTGTTTTTGCGTGAAAGACCCACAAAGATCCTCACAAACTTTCACATTTATAATATATATTAGATTATTATTACATAATCATACAATCCATGTTATACATACATACAATATATATTATTAAATATATCTTATACAATACATATTATTAAATATATCTTATGCAATACATATTATTACATATATCTTATAGATAAAATCGATAGAAGTCGCCATAAAGACCAGAAATCGCTAAAATGTTTTCTTTTATGCTAATATTTTTTTATGTGTAAATAAAGTATAGGTGAAAATATCCAGGAAAGGCAATTTAATGTTCATTATAATTTAACATCAAGATTGAAGTAAAATAGGTTGTGTTGTTGTACATGTTATTATATTCCAAAATATTACAAATGGTAAAGCTAATGCGTGGTGTTAATTTATACATTTGTTAAATAAGGTAATGAATAAAAATTTGTTCTATAGACTTTTATCTTTTTTGCATTAATTAAAATTTTAAGTGGGTAAAGGTAATTTGCATTATCAGTGTTCATGAAGCCTAAAAGAATAAAAAGTAAGAATGATGAAAAAGATGAAATTTTTCTTGGAAAACTTTCAAGTGAAATAGTTACAGTTTCCTTTATTAACCTTAGACTTAATTTATAATAGCAATATTTACTTGCTTATTATAGGCGTATCTCTAGCCACTTGCCTTCTCGATAAATTTCAAGGGCCTTGATCTGATGTTACTATCGAACAGGTGACAAAAGTGACAAAAACCGATCGTATTATTTATAGAGTTTAAACTGTCGTGTGGCATTACCTCAAAATATATTCTAACATAGCACACCAAAGTATTTTTAAAAATTATATTTTAGGTAATTTTTCTTGAGATACAATGTAAAGTTTCTTATGTCAAACATTTATGATTTCTTAGATAAATTACACATCGCTATGCGATTTATAAGAGTTTGATAAAGAAGTGATTGAAAGCAATTTTTAAAATGTGGTCAAAAGAAAATGTAAGAAACCACTAGCAAAGCAAAATTTCTTCTACTTTACAGAACAAATTTTCAACATACTTGAACTTTTTTTGCATTAAAAATTTCACGTATGGTATGATAAAAATGTTGAAAATAAGGAATTAATGTCTATTTTAAGATTTCAAATTTAGGTAAGATTTAAAATTTTAAAAATCGATGTTTTGCATTTCTCATGCACACTTTGCTTTAAATATTTAGCTTATTAAGCATTATTTAGAATCTCCACAATAAACTTACTTTTGAATAAAAATATTAAAATATAGAGTCAAAGTGATTGGTGCTTGTGAAAATACAGCACATATTTACAATAATAATAAGTTTATTCAAAATTCAAGCTATTGCATTTGACAAAAAAATTTTGATGTAGTTACGTACATATACATAGTGATTTAGAACATGCAAATGTGCTTATATTTCAACAAAATTGATTTTTTTAATAAAGAGCCTGCTTTCACAAAGTTCATAGACTATAAAATTCAGTTTGTACTCACAAATTCAAATATGTCTTCCAGCTCAGGTATATTTGATACTGATTCTACATTTGAAGCAAAATTACCCCAGATAATTAAATTACATTTACTTTGAAAATGGAAATATAATATTTAAAGAAAATAAGTATTCCGTTGAAAATGTTTATGTAATTTTCCATTTGAGATTTTCTACCTTTTAACATTATTTTAATAAGCTTTGGTCGACGCTGACATACTTTCAATTAGGTTTCTCGTAATAACTTCATAGGTCATAATAACTTCATATATTAGGGTATAATAACTTGAACGCTTATAAAATATTTTCGAATTTATATTATGAAAATGTTCTTGAAACAATTTTAAAAAGTAGTAATATTATTATTTTGTTTCTGCTTTAAAATTACATTTAACGACTGTGCCAAAATTTTCAGTGATGTTGCACATTTGCGAGAGACCTAGTAATTGGTTTCAATTAGGTAATAGGGATCGGATTTTAAACTGCTGAAAACTACATTTTAAAAACGAAATTTACGTGATATTAATAGTATACGGTCATCCAGATGAGAACGTCTTTTTCTTAAACAGTTAATATTTCTACAAGAAATTTATTGAAATTCGAGTAAAAAAGAAATAAAATGGAAAAGCAAGTTTCTATTTAGTACCAAATTGACCATGGAATCCAAAGTGCATTAATTATGTCGTGTTTTCTGAAATAAATTAGATTTTTTTTTTATTCAGAGCTAAAAATTATGCAATGCTTGCGTATTTTTAATGACTTATATGCGTTAAGCCTTTTTTTTTCTCTTCGTAAAATATGCTAAATGTTTTTCATATTGTGAAACTGAGAAATCAGAACACCGTGAAATCCGGCGTCGCAAGGGGGTTATGGCTATGAGAGCTTGAATAAAAAAAAATTAACGTAGAAAAAATTAGCCTTCTACACATATATCAAAATACTATGTATTCCTTATGAAGTTAAAGGGTTGTAGTTCTAAAAGTATACTATTTGTTTCTATCACTTCAAAACATAAGAATATTGCAGAAGTACATTTCAGGTTTCTTCGATTAAAAAAAGGGGGTTCACGTTATAAGCGGCAAATATAACTAAAATAATAATTAAAAAGTGGTGCTTGAATAGATTTATGTGTGGTTTATTAAAATAGTTTTGAAATATTAACTATTTTAATAGCAATATTAGTTTAACAGTTTTAAGTGTTCGCGGGCAGCCGAGTGGTATAGGTATCGGATCGTGGCTTGCCTTATCACGAGCTCTAGCCCAGTACCACTAAAGACCCTCCGTGTAGGGCAGCGATGCACGTTAAATCAGTCGAGAGCTGAAACGTCCTCCCGTTGGTGTGGTGTGGTAGTTAGGATATGGGGGTGCCAGCACAGGTTTCGTCCACGTCACTTGACCATGGTTCAAAATTATGTGGTCCGTCGCCAAATGCCCTCGTGTAGCTGAACAGTGCGACGTTAATATTCAATCAATCAATCACTCATTAACAGCTTTAAAATAATTACGTTAATTGATTCACATAGTAGTTTATTATATGTATACTTTATATAACAATGCTTATTTAATATGAAAAATGAACTCAATATAGGATAATTTTTTTAAAAAAATATTATATGAATATACAAGCAAAGGCTCAAGTTTATTATTTAACAGTTGAAACAAATAAAGCAATTCAATTATTTAGAGAACTTTTCAATATTTTTTTTGAAATACAGGGGAAAAAATTAAAATATTATTCAATTATTAGCCGTTACGAATAGTCAAGCTTAAAAATTAATTAATACGTAAAACTCGTCTAAGAAGCGTTGTTTTACTAATAGTCTTACAACAGCAAAGAATATTCTTAGAGAATAATATACTTGACAAATATTACACTACGATAAATTTGGAATTCGAATACCAAATGAAGCATAATATCTAAATTCACACTTAGTGTTTGCATATAATTGCTTTCCGTCGTTTGAATTACGAGAATTGATCAGAGAACAATACATTGCAATTTAACTGACTGATTGTTGAATCGAAATTGACTCTTAAATATTTAATTTCATAATCCGTTAATTAAACAATAGCTTTGAATATATATTCAGATCTTGAACAGTTTAATGAATGATTAATCCCGATTTAATGCATTTATGAACACAGTGCTATTTAAAATAAATAAGTTTAAATACTGTTGAGATTCCATTGAAATATGCATATCGATCTGATTGTTATATTTGACAGTTACTCTTAAATTAAGGCTTACTGATCTTTTATTTTATATTAATTCACTTGAATGGAAGTGCAAAATTTTAATAATTAATTAATTAAAATTGATATCAAATTACAGAATAGTTATTCTAAAGATTCATAGTACATTCTCTTTGAATAAGATGCGTTTGAAGATCCTTATTCACTATGTGCATTTATTATTTAATATGATATTTTTATAAATCAAACAACATCTGGAAAATGATTAGGTCATAAAGAATAACTCTGCTCTTAATCGCTTCCCTTTTTTTGCCAGAACGCCGCTCGTGCACTTGAAATGTCAACTTCCTGTTTTACCCGCGTGGCGCTCGGGCACTTTTTTCTACTCTAATCCTCTGATTTGCCTGTATTTTTTGCTCTTTTAGTGCACAATACTTCTAGCAGATGTATCTAATAGAATTACAAAAATGTCTAATTCGATTTGAAGGTGAGGTTTAATTGCATTCCTTTTTTTAGACTGGATTAGGCGGATTTTTTTTTCGAAATCGGTGTGCCACAAGCTACGAACACTATTTCTTTTAAATATGGAGCTTAAAATAGAAGACAAATGATTGAGAGAATATTAGAGTCTCCAACAAAAAATAACTCTGATATTGACTCAGATAGTTAGTCTGAAATTTCTGTAAATGATTCTGGAAGTAAGGAAAGTTTGCTATGTGGGACTTATCTTGTAATGTAGATAGAATGAATCAGCATCTCACAAATTACCCAATAACAAAAAAGGCAAGAAATAATACAAAAAAAATCGTTCATATTTTATATACATCCTTTTGGAATGCTTCTGTTTTATATCAAATATTGGGAGGAAAATTATCTCATTTGAATTTCCCACTTGGTTTTATATATCACCTCATAAAAGATGTTGGGTGGTAAATGAGAAAAAAAAAGGACGACAAGGAATATATCCCAGTCTCTTACGATTGACAGGAAAAAACCTTTTAGAAGTGGTTCTTTCCACCGACAAAAAGTTGAGACCAACAAGGCAATTTTTTGTGTGTTGGTCGAAAAGAAAATATTTTGGAAAACAGGTGAAAAAAGAAATACAAAATTTTTGTCCCAATTGCGATGTTGGATTATGCTTGTCTCCCTGTTTTAAAATTTTCCACACAAAAACAGAATTTTAAGAGATTAATTAACTGTAAATACAATATTATATTTTTATAAATCTAACATACATTTTTATAAATATTATTTCCAGTTCGTTTGTTTCTTCGGAAAAAAGCCAACTTTAAAAAAAAAGTTTTTCCAATAAAAGTTATAACTCTAATAATTATTTAAATCCAATACTTATGACATTTCTGACTGCTGATTTTTGTTTATATAATTAATTTCATTTCAAAAATGCTTACAAAAATATCTTTATTTTTTTAACATAAAAGACAAAAAAAAAAGAAAGAAAGAAACAGTTAAGTCGTTAAGTGGTTAGTGTTTCATAAGACCACATAAGAAGTACAAAAATGGATTTTGATTAAATTTGGATTAAAAACCCTTAATAAAGATGACAAAAAATGTACAAATGAAAATTTGGTGGAAACTTTTCAAATGAAATTAAATATTTTATTTCGAGTTTGGGATTAAAAAAAAGAAACATCACATGTTATATCAGCGTTTCTCAAACTGTAGGGCGCACTAACATATTTAAACTGATATACACCTATAAATGTATCAGTTTTTCACAATGCTTTTTATAAATAATTTACCAATATTAAAATAAGAACAAGTTTAATAATTACCAGTGATCCATAGTCTTATCATATTCAAAACTATATATAAAAATTAAACCTTATTAGCATGATAATTTGTATGGTTTATAATTAATCCTTTAAGTGCCGATAAAAAGTTGAGTTATTTGCTTCCCAATATCACCATGTTTCACGGAGGCACGCGTGAAACATGGTGCAAGAAATGTGGAAAGAAAAAAATAAATAGGAGAATCCTTTGAAATGAGGTAAAACTTCTGAAACACTGTAAAATTCCTTTTATTGCATTCCAAAGACGTCGGAATAATTTTACGGATAACAGTGCACAGAAAAAAACGAACTTCTGAAAGACGTATATATACATGGGAGGGGCAATTAATGCTTAGGCTGAGCGAGACGTCAATTTACGCTCGTAGCACTTAAGAAGTAGCAGTCGTTTTATAGCTTGACCGTCAATGTAGGGTATTATTGAATTCACTATATTGTTATTATTTGGAGGGGGAGAGGCGGTAAAAATTATGATTGAAAATTGGGTTGCCAAAATTGAAAGTTTGAGAAGCATTGTGTTATGTTATTTGCCCGAATTTTTACATTGAGGTGATACTTTTTAGATAAAGTAAATGATCCTAAAAAAAGAAAAATATATATAATTATAAAGAAGTAAGTAGTAAATATCACGGTAGTGGTCAATTCTTTGTTGTAGAAAGTAAAAAAAAAAGACTCTGCTCAAAATTAAAACTAGGTACGAAATTATTTTTCCAAAATTTAGCACAATTATTATACCATAAATTTTTCATTTTCTATAGAACTCAAAAGGTTTCAGTATATGTAGATAAAAATCACACCATTCGCGAAAAATACAACAGAAAATATGTACATATTAGTCATGACTTATGCATTGACATCCAATTTCGGGAATTATAAGGTATTTAAGATGCCTGACTAGTGCAAAAACGTCAATTTTGATGAAAATGACGAATTTTTTTTACCTTAAATTTTATATAGATGAGTTATTTGCTTTCTGAAAATACCTGCCTTTTGTTTGTACTTTAATTATTTACGAAGTTATAACAGTGTTTATGTCAAGAAAGAGAGAGCAGCAAAGACGAACCGGAAGTTAGATATCGAAACCAGAAGTGTTTGCATTTTAGTACTTTTTTTACACATTTTTGGTAATTATCGAATTTATTTAAAAAAATATTAACTTTGGTTAGATAATGACGGGACATGGTGATATTTTGTAAAAAATAATTATTTAGTTTTAAGTGAAATTTGGCAAATAAATTCGTAAAAATTTTGTCATTTTTCGATTTTTTTTATGCCCTTGCTTCTCGATATTTTGTTTCATATTTAACTTTTATGTATATATATGAATAAAAACTCTGTTCTTAAAGACAAAACATCAATTAATTATGCCTAAAGCAAGGTCTGGGATTTTTAAGGAATTTGCTTCATCGTTGGTGCTAGCAGTAATGAGAATGTTGAACTAATGTTGAGAATGTTTCATTCAATCAGCGATGGAATGGAATCTCAAGAGAAAAATAATTAAATAATCCTAAAAAAATTAAAATTATTAATTGCGGTTATTTTTTAATAAAACTCATGAATAAATTGTTGATTTAATCATAAAAAAATAATAATTTTTTGTTGATTACTGAAGATGTAGCAATGCAATGCAGCAGACAGAAAACATTGTTCCTCTAAATTAAATATTTGATTCTTTTAAACTTTTAGAGTGAATCGGAAACATTAGAAGAAAAATTCAATCCACAAATACGCTAGGAATTGCTTAATTTTCTGTGTTGGGAGGATGAGGGAAACTCTTCAAAATATATTCTAAAATTTCCTTTAATTTATACATCTAAACTTTAAAAGCATGGATGAATCACTATGATAATTTCAAATCAACATGCTTAACCATTCATGAAGTAAGTTATGAAGATGTTGAATTAATGGAAATATAATGATTTACACAAAATAAAAAAAGACACAAAATAATGAGTGCAAATAGAATTCAATGTAATATCAGAATAATCAGACTTCAAAATACTAAATACATTAAATACCCTAGATTTTTATAATCCTTTAAAACCGCAGAAGAACATGATGGACTCAAACTTAGAATATATTTAGAATAACAGAATTCCATACAATTAAATTTCTAGTGCAATTAACCCGTTTTCTTTTATTTCTGGAAACAAATTTGATTATATAAATATAAATAAAAGTTTTAATTGTGTGAATTTTTCTCCAAATAAAACAAAAAGATTTAATGAGAAATTTATACAAATAAAAATTATTGATTTAGTTTGATTAAAAAATAATCCAAGTCCACTATTGAAAAATATGAATGTCTGGTTCATATTTAGATTAGAATCTACTTACTGAAATTCAACTTTTTTTCAATTAATATTTCTACAAAAAATGAAGTAGATTTTTAAGAAAAAAATATAATAAAACTTTTAATTTTAAAACTTTGTAAATAACTTTTTAAGATAGTAAAAAATTCCATATGGACAAAAATCACTTTCAATGCATTCTAACAATATTAATGTCAAAGTACTTTGAAATATGACAAGGAATACTGCTTCTTAAGATTTTCTTTGAAAAAATCTACAAACACTTTTATAATGCTTTATTTCAGATATCTTAATTTATGAAAGCATTTTACTTGTGCTTCGAAAATATGATAGATTATTCACATAATATAGCAACTGATAAATGTTAATTTAAATTTCACTCAATCTAAGAAAAACTGGATTCCAATATTGCGTAGTTTTTGTTCTTTCTGGCTTGCGTTATTTTTACTAGCATATAACACTGAAAAATAAATGTTCAGTGAATATTCTAAATTTCCGATAGCGTGTCACAAGATTTACTGGTAGAAAACGTCGTGCTGTGGTGAACATGACATGTTCAAAGCGTGCCAGCAACAACTATGACCTAAACCAAATGCCCTTTACTTTTCGTAAAACGCTATTTTCTCTAGCAAATCACGCGCTTTCCTTCGTGACATGCGTTGCTGGCCATAAAAGTGCGTGATATTCTATACTAGGAGATTATAAAGCGCCATCTGTAGGTGAAACATATTGTACAAAGACTCATCACGAAACTAATTATTCAAGCAAAATTAGCGTTAATCCGAGTCACCACTGCTATGCGTGAAACTGATCATTTGTCATGTATTTTTTCCCCTCTTGTTCCATCTGTTGAAGGTTTCAGCGAAAAGAGATATGCTACTTGTTCGTATTGTTATGCCTCTTGTTAGGAGGTAAAAATAATAAATTCTTTTATCGTGAATAATAATTTATTTTGGTTGAAACAGTTTCTGAATTTCAGATCAATTTTATAGCACATTCAGTGTATACGTATGAAACAAAGCAGTATTTGTGTTAGTAGAAAGGGAAACACGCGTTATATTTAGTACTTTTTTTTTATTTATTCCTTTCTCGGAAAATAACTACCAAAGATGTAACTTAATTATTGTAATCTTTGGTAAAATTGGGTTAATGTAATGAATATTATGTAAATAAGGAAATGTAAGTGTTATGCATTTTTAGTAACAGTTTTTCTTATTAGCTCTGTGAGAAATTAGTGTCTATTTTACGAAAATGTTTCAAATAATTAGTTTCCAAGCATAGTAATGTAATTGTATGATTAAGTAGTAACAAACAGAGTAATGTATTGGTACTTTAATATGAAGGATACGAGTAATTTAATATAGTAAATGAAATATATTATTTGGTTAGAAATAGGTAAAAAAAAATATGAGTGAAAAAATATTCGTCAAAATATGTTGGAAAATATACTTTATGCATATGCTAATACATGACATTTCTTATAGTTAATGTAATAAATAAATAAAGGACATATATATATATATATATATATATATATATATATATATATATATATATATATATATATATATATATATATATATATAAAGCATCAGCAATAGATACTTTTAAATAAATTTCATATTTCATCGTATTAGTGTATTTTATATTTAAAATATTTGATTTTGATTGAAAGAAGTTAATTTATTATTACTACTCTTCAAGATTACATAAATGTATATTTCTAATAAAAAATGGAAAATTTCTGTAAAATATTCCAATAGAAAATTTTTAGAAGTACAAAGATATATTAAGTTTGGAAAATGATACATTTATCTCAAGTGAAGACTTCCAAAACTGTTCATTATTTCCTTAAAACTAAATCAAAAGGATTAACATAATAAAAGCTAACAGAAAACGAACAAAAAAAATTAGCAATAGAATAAAGTTGGTTACAATATCCTTGAAAAAATTGACAAAAGAGCTACACTTAGCTATTTGATAAATTTCAAAAGAAAAAAATAACAAAAGCTGTTTTATTAGAATCTGAGGCAAAAAAAAAATTATTTTCTGTAAATGTTAGCTGTCAACGAAAATAAGCTTGGTTGAGTGTTTTAAAGCCACAAAAGATGATACTTCAAATGCATCTTATAGCAGTAAAATTTAATTAAGAAGGATCGATGAAACATTGACCCTATGGGCATGAAATACTATAGTTATAAAATATTACACTACATTGTTATAAAATTATTAAAAAATTATACTGCATTGTTATAAAATATTAAGGCTTAAGATGTAAAAATGGTTTAATGTGCTTTAACTAATTTTGCGTTTCTATTTTCATTTATGTGATGATAGTCAAGCAAAAGTTTCATTGCAACCCATATTGTACATTTTTAAAAACGTAGAATAAATGTTCTTAATCTGTGGTTAAACTAAAATCAAATGGGTAAGGTAAAATGAAATTACAGCATGTTTAAACATTAAATGAAAATATATGCTCCTTACAATTTTTAGTAACCTAATTATTTATAAAAATCAGATTTCAAAATTAGAAATAACGTCGTATAACTTTTGAGAAACATGTTATAAACATTCACATCAAATTTCTTCAAGAATAATTATTCAACCGCAAATAATTACTTAGTTGATTTGCTCTTAAAAAAATAAACTCTATTTCATAGAAATATACATTCCCAAAAAAATCTAAAGGTGCGACGAAATCCAGAATTTCTTGGAAACAAATCGTACTGACAAATTACGGACAGGATAAAATACATTTTAAAAACTTTATGTGGAAATATATTAAGCCAAAAATATTTGGATGATAATTACTCAAAAATTCTTTTTAGAACCTAGAAGAGATTGGTTAAAAAAAGGTTATAAGTCACGGAGATGTTATTGTATTAGCTGCTTAATATAAATATTCATACCTCGAACTTTTCAAAAAAATAACAACATGGGTTAAAGTCCATGTAAATATTTTGTTCTTCATATTGAAGTCACTATCAATGAATTAATCAATTCCTATTTATACATCATTTTAATTCAAGAGAGAAAAATATATAGAGGCTACACATACGTAGAGTTACATAATTATACACCCATACTTCATTGGTATTAAAATTGTTGTTTGTATATTATTTTCTTTTGTGGGTTTTTACTGAAATGTATATTTATTATTTCAAAATACGTTTTGCATAATATCTCTCTAAGCACTTCAACAACTAAAATTGTTTACCTATATTCGAATATTCAACTTCCAAATCGTATTAAATATCAAAACTTGCTTTACAAAGCATATTAAACTGTCTCAAATGATGAGAATATAAGAAACTATTAGATCATTATCAATATATGCTACGTAAAATAATTAAATTATTTTATCGCATGTACCGCAAAGAGATAAAATATCAATACAAATTATTTGATTTGATTTTTTATTAACGTTGTCCTTTAAAAGACACTAGAGATTTTTGCAACGCACCTCATAATTCTAATACAGTCGAATCTCCATATTGCGACCCTCTATATTGGGAATTTTTTTTATATAGCGAAATTCTTCCTGTAACCAAGATTATTTCAGGATTTTCTTCGTAAACTAACATCATAATAGTCGTATAACGAAATTTTTTGTGGTCAAATATTTGTTCTCCTTATTTTTAAAATATTTCTGAGCATTTCAAGTTTTTCTCTCGTTTAACACACTTTATAGTGACCATGTAACATGAACCGGTTTTATTAGATGTGTAATGCATCCAGAGCAACATAATTCTGGGCATTTCATCCAAGAAGTGCAACCTCATATCCTCATTGTCCAGCTCACTATAACATCTTCGATATCCCCTTTCACCCTCAGTAGAGTTGGCTCATGTGTCCCCATGTCTTTGAACTGGGCTCCGTTCATTTGTAGTGTTGATCAGTCGTGCTGGTAGCTTCGGTTCTTGTAGCTAGAAAAAGTTAAAACGTAAGTGCCTGAACATCAAAGAAAAACATTTAATTCTTCAGGAAGAAGATTGAGGTAGCAAGAAACTTTCATTGCAGTTTTTCTTCCTTTTTTGATGTGTAAGAGATATGTTGTTGTGACTAATGCCACCTGCCTGATGAAGTCAGACCGATGCCCACGAAATTCATTGCGGCTAAGGGCTAGAATTCTTACGCCTGTCGTTAGACTTAACTCTGAGCACCACGCGGATGACAGTACGATTTAGCTCGGTTCCACCCCAATTTAGAAGCAGGAAATCCTGAGGGTAGACAGGGGACTCCCACCTCTCTTCCACTTCCACCAACCACTCGAGAGGACATATGGCTCGACGGCTATTTAGAGTACCCCCTGCCACAAAGGCACTATACATTTACAAACATCCATGTCTTCTCCGGGATTCGAACCCAGTCCCTACAGCACCTCAGTCAGCATCGCTAACCACTATACCGGTTAAGCGACCGGTAAGATATATAATTTTAAGCAAATATAGTGTTTTGAATTTTGTTTTATATGATGTGCAAATAAAAATGAAAGATGAAACTCTATTTAGCGAATTTTCCATGTAACGAAGTTTTTTCGGGATTTAGTGACTTCGTTATACAATGGTCCGACTGTACTAGATAAAACGCCGATGAGGCCCCCTGAAGAGGCACCCACTCACCATATTTCGACACCATGTTAAGTTGAGGGTTTTGAGCCTTAACCCCTCTACGCAGAGGCTCATCAGTGGCCCCAGATCTCAAACCCTCGACTCGCCATTTATATATTCTCGACCATGACTATTTAACTATTATGACTTCTCTATAATATAGATAACAATCAAAAGGCAGTATTAATGCTCCACATTTTTTGAATTATGCTTTAATTTTTTTTTTATAAAAATTTTAACACCCATGTTAATAAAATCACACAGTAAAAGTTTTAAATAAAAACTATTTGAAACAAGAAAATCAAACACGTGGCCCACGACGAACATGAATAGTGGGCGGAGTTATTGTCATTCAATCATATTGAGGAAAAATAAATCCAATATTTTCCGAGATAATTTTAATGAAAGTGTAAAAAGTCGTGAACATTTTTAAGGTGAATCTGGGTGCCGCAAGTTGAAAAAGAATCGCTGCATCATTTTCATTCACACACAGCAATGTTCTTCTTGTAGAGAGAAATGCGGGGTCCATTATGAAAGTAATGAGCATAATGTTATTGTGACGCGACGATAGATGGCAGCATGGTAAAACAGGCTGGGAAATGTGGTGGGGGATATGCCCTTTCAATGCATTCAATGTGTTCAAGCAGTGTGAGCTGAGATACGTGCCTCCGCTTGAAGTGTGTTTTCAACTTTTGTAACATTAACATAGCGCGATGGAGCGTTCGCTTGAACAACGATACGCCATAAAGTTTTGCGTGATTCTTGGAAAAAATGCAACCGAAACATTCCAGATGCTGCAAGAAGCCTTCAAGGACAATTGCATTTCAATATCACAGTCTGGGAAGTGGCACAAAGCGTTCAAGACGGGCCGGGAGGAGGTCGCCGACGAACCCCATTCTGGACGCCCAACAACAGCCAGAACTGAAAAAAACGTGGATCGTGTGTGCGAAGTTTTGCGTACCGACCATCGATTAAGCATCCAGCAAATTGCTGACACACTACACATGTAAACATTTGCGGTACATGGGATAGTGAGCGAGGATCTGCAAATGTGTAAGGTCTGTGTGAAGCTTGTGCCGAAAGTGTTGACGCAAGAGCAGAAAGAACTTAAGAGTTTTGCGCTGTCAAGAATTGTTGGATTTGATTCAAAATGAACCGGACTTTCTGGACTCTGTCGTAACCGGAGACGAATCCTGGATGTTTGAGTACAACCCAGAATCGAAAACGCAGAGCTGTGAGTGGCAAACAAAATCATCCCCACACCCCAAGAAAGCTCGAATGAGCAAGTCGTGCATCAAAACGATGATCATTGTCTTCTTTGACATCCGAGGAATAGTCCATTGTGAGTTTGTATCGTAGGGACAAACTGTAAACTCAGCCTTTTACCTGGAGGTCCTCATGAGATTGAAACGCCGGATCTCGCGTGTGAGGGCTGACATTAAAGACACGGTCAAGCTCCACCATGACAATGCCACCAGCCACACAGCTTTCATCATTACCAACTTCCTGGCCCCGAGCAACACCCCGATGATCCCTTACCCCTCCTTAGAGTCCCGACTTAGCTCCATGTGACTTCTTTTTGTTTCCGCGACTCAAGAGAGAGATGAAAGGAAAACATTGGGAAACCGTGGAAAACATCCAACACCATGTTACAACGTTCCTGAGAGGCATTCCAGTCGAGCAGTTTCAAGGTGCCTTTCAGGCGTGGCAAACACGTCTCCGCAAGTGTATTGATGCAGGAGGAATGTATTTTGAAGAATTTTAAACATTTGTACAAATTACGATCAATAAGTGTTTTTTTTTTGCCAGTAAATGCTCATTACTTTCATAATGGACCCTGTAAATCTGCTGTTGACGTAGATGCTAAGAAGTGAGGTTCTGAGTGTCTTTAAGTACATCCGTACGGATGATCCAAGTGTTATAGAGAGTCATATTAGCCTTAACTTATAATCTTAGGGATATGAAGAAATACACAGTATATTTGTTCTAACTGGAAGAGGTGAAGGTGTGACATTTGATAAGTTTGAAGATTAAGCGCGTGTGTTATACCCAATCAAATGCTTTTTGAATGCCCTGTAAGACACTACGCCGATATATTTATTTAACCTTATCCAAATTTTTTTTAAATATATTGCCCAGTAGTAATTGGTGCTTTGGAAAGAATTGTAGCATAAAACCATACTACTACTGGATTAAAATACAGTTATTTTCGAAGGAATCATTAAGTCTATTTAAAATAATATCATTGCAAGTTTACAAAGGACTGGCATTATGTCTGTAATTTTCTGGTAAAGTAAGATCCTTTTCATGTTTTAAAATCGACACTGCCAGGAGCTTGGAATGTAATTCAATCTAAGAATATTAACAATTTGTTTCCGACCCAATCAACATAAAAACATATAGAAAAACTTTTTCTTAGTAACGATAACGAACTCCAGTACTATATGATGACTACCATAAAACTCGTCAATAAACTATGTTTAGTAGGATTGAATCTTCACAACATTTCCACCTCCGCTAACAAAGAGTATTTTATCAGCCAAAATAATAAAATAATAACTAGGAAGCCATGAAATTTGCTATTTCCTTGTTTTGTACATAGCTAACATTAAATAATTAGCTTCGAGATTAGAAGAAAAATTTAATTTGTCAAATTGACGTTTGAGAAAAAATATCTTTTATTAAAATATTTTATTAGATTGTGTTAACAATTGCTCGTCGATTTTAGATTCTGGAATAAGATATATATATATATATATATATATAAGAACTAATAACCAAATTTGATTGGCGAATTGCTGACGAACATCGGTAATCTTAAGTAAAGTGTCAATTCTACGTTTGGAGAGACAAACAATTCTTGATATGTAGCAATGTTTTTCATTCGTCACAAAATTTTTAAACATAAAAATACATTACGAACAATATAATTATTTGAATAGCTAGTGGTGTAACGTACAATATTAACCACTCATGCAAAGTCTTTAATATTTGATAAATTGGTTAAATACGTACGTGGCGTCACTCAGGTTAAGTTCATCCTAGAATCCTGCCGGTACATTACGTCACCGAGGATAGAACAAGCAACAAATATTCATTATGAAAAGAAAAACTATCTTTTTAGTTATTAGTATAGTCTGCATAACTATAAGTTATAAGATTTTACCCAGCAGCAGAAATAAGTGGGCATCTTAATTAAGGGAATTTAAATGTAAAGGTATCCATAAAAGTAAATATATCTTCACAACATAACTCTAAAACATAATTTTCAACATTCATTTTAAATTTAGTATGCTTTATAAATACTTCAAAATTATGTTCAGATTCATAGTAAAATTTCTTATCAACAATCAAATAAATAGTTTATGTACTTTATTTTCAATATTCTGTTCAATATTTACTAAAAATTTTAAATTATGCCTTAAAATCTCTGCATAAATATGTATTATAAATTTTCTCCATTAAAAAGAGCAATAAAAGTTAATTTTCGTATTCATGATGATTTTACTTAAGTTACGAAAACAGTTATTTGCATCAATTCACATATTTAATGTGTTAACTTTAAAAGTATGTGCCTGAATTTGCGTTTCAGACTGTTCTTGTATATTTGCTCGATTAATTAAAAAGATTTACCTATAACAGAATTTCAAATTCAATTCCGCCTAGTTTGAAATGAGAATTTTAAATTCTTAGCGATTATTTTCATTTTTTCCGGAAATTTGAATCTCTGTGTATCTTCTAAATTTTTTGATGTACTATGAAAAAAAATTATGCACGCTCACTCAGCTACCCTCACACACATCTATATGTATATGGAAATTACCATAAATTCTGCAAAGTAATGCAATTAATTGAAGTGTGAGAAGACATTTTAAAGAAAAACATTAAAGAAGATACCCACTTATATATATATATATATATATATATATATATATATATATATATATATACTACTGAGGCTAATATTTCCTATCTTGACTGGTTATACTTAGGTTTTATAGTTATTTGTATATATATATATATATATATATATATATCATCACGATATCTCTGAAATTATATGACCTACAAACTTAAAGTTTGATATGCATGTTCCTTTGCTAGAGTTGAGATCCGCTACGAACGAAGTTTGCTAAAATAAACCAACCTTCAAAGGGCATTGCAAAGATTTAAGGGGCATTATAGGTAAATATTTCCCTTTTTAAACAATTATACTTACAAACTTTAAATTTGGTAGGCAAGTTTCTTTCTTTGAATAGAGGTCTGCTACAAATGGGGTTTTGCGAAAATCGATTCTCAATTGACATTATGAGAGCTTAATGGGCGTTATTGATAAATGTTCCTGTTTTTAAACGATTATACTAACAAGCTTAAAATTTAACTGGTGGATTGCTTTCATTCTAGTTTCTTTATAAATATTTTGGTTTGATTCATGAGATTTCATAGACATAAATGGGTTTATAATTTATGCAAATAAAGTAATAAAAGTTGTTATACATTTTGTCAAATTTAATCAAATTGTAAATTAATATAATAAAGTAATAAAATTGTTATACATTTTTACAAATTTAATCCAATTGCATATTAGTATAATAAAATATTAAATATTTTAAACAATCTTTAAAAATCAATGCTCTTTCGCAGACTCTTCCACGAAAAATATGGAGGAGTATTTTTTTTTTGGAGTTAAGAAAGAAACCTAAAATATTAGTTTCAGTCCAGCATACATAACAGTAAAAAAGCCCAGATTAATGGTCGAAATTGCATATTTATTATATGTTGTACTGATTTATTTTTCTGGTATATCATTTAATATAAATTTAAATAGAGTTTTCTCTCCTTTAAATAATACTACTTCTCCAAAATAAATATGTTTTACTCAATCTTTGAAGCATACGGAATAAAAAATATGATATTAATTTTATCCAAGGAATTTGATAGGAAAAAAAACTCAATTTAGATATTGAATTGAAAAAAAAAACTGGAAATGTTCACTGATACATTTTTCTAAGCAGGCCGTTTTAGTTCGGGAAAAGAAATTCTTTTTAAAAGTGATCCCATTCTTTGCTATTCTAAGACATTGAATATTCATGTGAGTTTCTTTATTTTTCTTTTGTTCTTATTTCGGATAATGTATATAATATATTAATCTTGTAACAAACCAATATGTTGACAGCGACCTCTAGTGTACAATACTAGAAGCCGTCGGTCGAAGGGTTGCTTGGAACCATGTATAACGTGTAGAAACTATATCCCCATTTATTAATGTGGTGCTAAATATGGGGTAGTTTCAGTAATTGCTTTTTATTGTAGCTCTTAATGTTAATGTTCTTTATTGTTGGTAATTGTAATATTTTATAAATAAAATATTAAATTCTTAAAGCAAATATGTTTAACGTTCGACTGCTGCTTACAACATTATAATTTTGATTATGCGCGAAACCATAAGTTAAATTTTAGTTTTGTATTCGTCTTTCTATTTTTGAAGAAAAAAAAATGAATGTTGTAAGTTTAGAATTTTGTGTATATACTGAATAGTTTATTTTTGATTATATATTTTTGTAATCTTATGTGCACAAACTTAATGAATGATGTATATTTTCAATTGATAATTAAAGAGTTATTTTTCAAAATAAAAATAATGCTATCATTTATATTTTTACTGTTTATTTTTTGCAATTGTTTTTTAAGTCATGGAAATAACATATATTTTAAGGGATAATTAGCCCATTACTTCTACTGATATTAACGAACTTAACGCATTATTTCCTAGTGATATACAGTGAAATATTCGTAAAAGTCATCAGCAATTCATACATGATGCAATTAATTTTTTGTTTGAAAATTTTTAAAAACAGTTCCCAGCTATACTTTTGAAATACCGCTAATCTCTCTTTTATATATATATGCACCGTATATCAATCTTAAAATATCTTACACAAATTAAACATACTAGGCTTTCAAGAGTTTTATTAAGATTTCTAGTGAATATACCATAAGATTTAGATGTAATGGAAATCGTAAGTTAAGGTGACTGTGGACTATTAAAACAAATTTCATAAATTATTATCTTAATTAGCTGAAAATGGAATCAATATAGTAAATGATTATTATATTTCCTAATTTAAATATATATTTCTTAAAAAAACTGATTTAAAAAAAAATTTTAAATTGTTTTTAAAAATGTTCATTGCGCATTACTTTTTAAGATACGTACATAATTTGTGTTTTATACGTAGATAAACTACAATGAAATATATATATATATATATATGCATGGATTTTAAATCCAGAATAAAATCTGATGAAGAAAAGATAAATTTTCTATGTTATATGAAATATTTCACCAATTATCACACATTCAAGGTATTCAAAACAACACAAAAAAGATCCGTTAAATTTTTTTAGAAAACTAATTCACAAATTTGTGAATTATATCATCTTTCATAACTTGTGAATATTTCAGACATGTGACATAATTTGAAACGCAAGGAGAATTTGAAACAACAATGAGAAGGGAAAATTTACAAACTAAGAAACGTGCATTTTAAGCATTTATTTGAGTAAAATAAAAAAAATAATTCAGTAATTATAAATTAAAAAAGACAAAATCCTTTCACGAAATTTATTGTATGAATTATAAGGAATATTATTAGTATGAAAAATCAAATCTCAATTTTGACCAAAATTTGACATTTTGAAGGTCCACCATCCCCTTAAAATTTGTGTCTGAACAAAAGATAGGCAAAACCAGATTAAACAAACTCTATTGAATTATATTTTAAACTATGAATTTCGAAAATGGATTTAAATATCTTTCATCTATATGCTTGAAAGTCATTAATTATTTCGAGATTTGAGTTGTAGATGCATATTTTTATTTAGAAGGAAAAATAAGACAGAGACCTTTACAATTAGACATATAAAATTGTCTTCTGAATCAAAGATATTTCCTCCCTATATCAATAATCATAATTTTCATGCTATTGGATGAAAACACCCAACATTTACCATTATGTTGATAAACTTTTCTGAACAAAAAGAAGATGGAGTTGTTAAGAGGACTTGTGTGTGTGTGTGTGTGTGTGTGTGTGGTACCACAAAAATCACAGACCTATCGTTTTTTTTATTTTCATTTAATCTTATTCTTTGTATTATTATATTTCGATTGATTTAACACTTGTGCATGTCGGAAAATTAAAAGTTGAATAATACTTCATTTGAAGACAAATTAGGTAATTCAGCCACGGCCCCTTTTTTAGAAAAAAAAGCAAAAAAAAGCGTTTTCATAAAAAAAAATCTAATTTATAAAGAGAATAAAAACTAAAAAAAAAAGAATGGGCAATATATAAAGCAGAATATTTCCGAGGCAATACATACAATCATTTTTTTTCTTTCAGAAATGTGTGCATGTAAAATTTTTAAATTAAGGCATTTTATATTAATAATTTTATAATTTCAGTTCTTATTCCTGATATATTTTTCATACAAATGTAATACTTTAATATTATAAGAAAATAAACATCTAAAATTTCTGTCGTGACAGAAAAAAAAAAAATTTAACGTTTTTCTTGAATTTTCGTATGCAATTGGTACTCTCTAAAAGTTGATCATTTATAGAAATGTGTGGGTTCAAAAAATATGAAAATGCAATTATTTTAAAGAAAAACGTATAAGTAATATCTTAAAGTGGTATTTTAAGTTTAATTAAGCTTATAATAATTATTTTTTCAGAATTATAAACTTTAAAGGGGTTTTTCTCAGTTTGTGTTTTTCGAAACCTTAGTGCATTCAAAATGCTACTCCTTCGACAATTATTTACCAATCACTTCGATTTTTTTCCTGCGTGTTAAAAATAAAGCATGTAATAAAATTAGGGATCCGTTTTGCTATAAACTTAATACTTTTTTAAAAAAAAAATAAAATGTAAGACATGTTGGCTTTTTCGTTGATTTTTAGCCTGTATATCAACATTTTATTTTTTTTTCTCAAAAACGAATGAAGTTATTATAAAATCGATCCCTAAAGTTGTTAAGAACATCCATAAGAATATTATAAAAAAATTTCAGGTCAAAAAATTAATTTTTACAAAAGGAGTAGGATTTTAAAATTTTCCCAATTTTTTTCAAAAAATTTAAATTTTTAAAATTGTGCTAATAATATATGAAAATTTTCATCTGATATCCTTTTCTTGAATAGAAACATTGTATAAAATGCTAAAATATAATTTTTAAATACGTAAATAAAGAAATTTGCTCAAAGGGTACCGAGTCATCTTAATAAGAGACTTGCCTAAGCTCGAAATGCTATCAAAATAATATTAGCATTTTACTTGCAATATAATTAAAGCTAAATTTGTATCAAGTTTCAGTTATGAGAAAATGTTAACAATTTTAATAAGAAAGAAAGTGAAATTTGATCAACTAATTTTGAATAAAAAATAGTTGTTACAAGAAATTTCTTGTTTAGATAATTTTGGTAGCCACAAAAGACGAGATAATAGTTTATTTATAGAACAACCATAACATTCATGTGTATTTTCCAAACAAAAATTCTATTTAATGTTTTAAAAATGTTTTTGTGAAGATCAATTGGTATCATACATGTTTAAAAATTCTTTTTCACAAATTCAAAACTATTAATTATTGTACAACACATTTTATGCGAATTGATAAAGCTTTTTTTTCTTCATTTTTGCTTGTATATGCATAATTTGAAAAAAAAAGAATATTATCTCTGTATCCTGTATAATTACTCTTTTGAATCTAAAAAGTATACGATCTTAATATAAGAAACTGAACTTATTTTCTCTGAAAATACTTTGTTTAAAGAGGAACTGGAATACATAGAATGTTTTAATATATATATATATATATATATATATATATATATATATATATAAATATTGCTTAGAACTCTCCGTGTTTCATTCAAGAAATAATGTCTTTTCTCTATTCCAGATAAAATACTTAACAAATAGAAAACTTCCTTTTAATTGCATATATATATATATATATATATATATATATATATATATTTTAAATATCCATTTTATATTCCTCTTTTTTCGTCGTTTTATTTAAAACAGTGGTTGTGAAATAAGAAGGAATCATTTTCTAATATGAGAAGCACACAGATTAATATAATTCGAAAATAATATTTCCGAAAGAAAATAAAACTTTCAAGAAAAATCGATTTAAAAAAATAGGACATATAGAATATGTTCTTTAACAAATCGAGACTCGTAGATCGGTTACATGAAATGCTAACATTATCTGGAGCACATTGTTTCAATCTTTCAGGAAAAGGAAAATACTTTTGTAAGTCTCTACTTCAATTCTTTTTTAAAAACTATTAAATCTGGGTAAAAGGTCTATTATTGATGAACTCAATCCAATTTTATGTAACATCACTCTAAGTTAAATATTTCTTTAAAAGAATAGTAAGAAAACCACATTTAAAAATTGGTCAGTGTGTTACCCCACTTTTAAAAAAGATACATTTTATTCTACCGTGTTCGGATCAAAAATAAGTTACAATTCCACTCTTTATTCTAAGAAATGTAATTCATATTTATATCTCGAAATACTACAATTCACATGATTGAATTATATTTAATCCCATGCTTTCTTAGAATATGATTTCGTTCTTTGTTTTCTTAGAATATGACTATTTAATGTTTTAGTTCCATTCATGATAGTATCTTGTGACGGTCTCGCGCGTCTTTTATTTAACATGTCCTTTGGGTTCTTTGATCCAGTATTAATGGCAATTGAAGACAGTTTGTGGCAGTTGATGGCAAGTAGAGAAAAGTTAATATAGTTCGAGATTCAAGTTTGGATAAAGATACGTGGCGGTGATTAGAAATTATAATTGATAAAGATCTAGAGAATCAAGGTGCATAACAGTGCACGCAAGTAAATACAAGATTGCCTTAAAAATATTAGAGATTGATTCTTCAGACTGCAACAAGGTAGGATTGAATATTTAATATTAGAATCAGTGATTATATTGGAGTTGAGTTAGGCTATATTCAGTTATTGATAGTGGTCCGAGTTTCGTTAAGTAGTTATTATCTATATATATTGTGTGTTGCGCATTTTGCCATCGTAGATTCTCTCACATTAATTATTGTAATTTAATTTGCTAGAAGTTTAAGTTGAAAATCTTAATAAAGAAATATTAAGATTATGTTTCCTTCTAGTTCTTTCGTTAATCCTACACCTCTGGCTCACGCTGATACTCCGAGAGATATTCTCCCAAGTGGGGAATATCACAATCTATAACACACACATTTTCTTAGTTAATGACATTTAACAGTGTCTGAAAGATTTAAAAAATAGAACACTGGCTATTAAAATTGCAACGCCAATACGGAGGGATGATACAAGGGTAAAATTCACATGGAAGTAAGAAGATTCTAGAATATGTAAATTGTGACGTCTTACGCGTCTTTTCTTTAACAAGTCATTTGGGTTCCTTGGGCCAGAATTAATGGCAACTCTTTTCCAACCAAATCCAAGAAACGAGAAGTGAAGAGATGCAAATAATATAGGATAAATATAGGATCTTAGAGTAAGCGTGATGGCAATGCAAATGAATGTTAGACAATTGACGTGCGTTGTGGCAGTGGATGATTATTGAAGTTCGTCGTTCAAAGATTCAAGTTCTACGTGTCGTGGATAAACATATTGGTGATCGATTAGAAGTTAAACGTAAAGCTACATACCATTGTAGATAAAGACAAGTTTATTACAGAATAATATAAGGTAGGATTGATTACTTTTTATTATATTTGAAGATTAGGCGGTTCACTTATTGAGATTGGTCTGAATAATATTGTGTATTGCGTATTGCGTCATCGTAGATTCTCTCATTAATTATTAATATTATATTTGTTCAAGCTTTAAGTTGAATATCTTAAAAAGTCATATTAAGATAATGTTTATCCGAGTTCTTTCGAAAACTCTCCACCTCTAGCTCACGCTGATACTTCGAGGGATGTACTTCCAAGGGGAGGTACATCACAAAATGATTACCATTTAAACAGAATCGCAAGCGAACGAAGCAAGAGAAAGACAAAGCATCTCAAATTGTATAAAAATAAAGTTACCCAGCTTATTCCTCATTTGCTTATGGCAGTGATTCACAAACTTTCAATATTTGAGAACCAATATGCAATCACAATTTTCATCACTCCTCCCTTCCATACAAATAACAATACAGAAATTCAACAATCATATACTATGACGCTAAAACTAGAATACAAGTTTAAACTCTAGCCACATTTGTATATATACGTCTCACTCATCCGATGCGTTGAATTCCCTGGACGTATATATACGTCTTTAAGAAGTACGATCTTTTCTGTGCAATGATACCCATAAAATTATTCCGAAGGCCTTGAAATGCAAAAAAAGGATATTCTCCCCCCCCAATACATCACATATGATCTCCTACTTGGAAAACGGAGGCATTGGGGAGTTGATCATGCAACTCTTAATCGGCAGTTAAGGAATTATTTATAAACTGTTCAAATGATCAAGATAAGTGTTAATATTTGTGTATAATTAAGTCAATTATACACAAATTACAATTATTACAATTATTAAATTTGTTCTTAACTTGGTATTGTTAAATTAATTATAAAATACATTGTGCAGTACTGAAACATTTATAAGTGTATTATATCAGTATCAATGCATATTTTATTTTTTTGTTTCGCCAGAATACATTTTGTTTACTTTCAGTAAATTAATATATTTTTTTAAAAAATAATATTTTGTTTTCGACTTTAGTATGTTTGTGCCACCGTCGTATATTTATCACGCCCCCTACGGGGCCCAACCCACAGTTTTAAGAGGAGTTGGAAATCTCTCTCTTTCTCTATACTGATAATGTTAAATTGGCTGTATTCGATGTACCTTTTCTCAAAATCTGTTTTACGTACATGCTTGAAATTTTTCATACTATTAAAGTACACCTCTCTCATTACACTAAATGAGCTTTTAGCTAATTTTGAATTTTTTAATAAATTATGAAATATTTTATCAACCATTGCGAAATTTGACCCATTTTTTACTTAAAAAATTTGTAAAAATTAATTTTTGAGTTTTTTACAAAAAGCTCATTTTAGTATATATTAGGAATCATTATAAATCATTCATAAAGAATTTACATACCTGTGAACAAAAGTTTCTCAGAAAAAGGTTCATTGCACATTAAAATTTACATTTTGAGATAAATTGATTTTAATGTATACATTGAGACTTCTAATCGACTAAGAAATAAAAAAATAAAAGGCTCAATTTAAAATAAAAGATACATGTTTTGGTTTATATTAGTCGTTACACTTTTAATCAAAAACAAATTAATTTGTTTACAATTTTTGCCATTAAAATGGGCGTGGCCCAAATTCAATGATTATTTAAAAATACGTTTTAAGGGCTTCTAAATACGCTAGAGGTTAAAGTAAGGTATTTTTAGAAGGGTTAAAATCTATACAGTTTGAAAATGTAAAAATCTCAAATTGTCAAAAAAAATAAGATTTTAGCTTTCCAACACCCCTTAAAAACACTGGCTTATGGCATTTAAACGTCGGTTAATTGAAAGTAGATCACATTATACCTCATATAATTAAAAAAAGGAATTTCTACCGACATGTCGGAATTTGATAGTGGTAGTATCATGACCTATCGAAAGTGCGGTTCATCATTCTACAATATTGATACTCGCATTAAGACAGAATCTAACAACTGTCCCGTTAATACGGAACTGATGGTTTCAGGAGGGACAAAATAGGATTTCAACGTCCACTAACTTGCGAGAGACAGATATGTTATCAGGTCAGCCATCCGGAAATGTAAAGCCGCATCATTTATTTTGAGTCCAGAAGTACAGTTGTTTGCAGCATGGCAAGTATTCACATGGGAAGTGCGGTGGCGTCCAGAACAGCTAGGATTGTCAACATGGTGACCCTTACTGTAGCTTCCTCTGACATTGCGACAGAGAGAAAAAACTGGATAGAGGAGTGGTTGCACTACGTTGTCTTTTCAGACAAACCCGGCTTTGCGTGTAGCATCCTGATAGATATATCCATGCCTGAAGAATCCTAGGGGAAAGCTACAATTGAATTCGTTATATGAGCTCAGCATATGGTGTATTTGCATTGGCCTACTTGTTAGCGCCGTTGGTAATCTGGACAACTAGCGTTACATTTATCTGAACTTACGACCTGTGAATGTATCCTTTCTTTCAGGCATTGTAGACGACACCCTTCCACGAATGAAATCAACCTGACTTGCCCAGGCCTATTTCGACAGAGAGGGCTTAATTATTGCCCTGGTTAGTACGTATTTCAGTTCTCTGAACTATTGAAAACACCAGGTCATCGGTTGTTGAGAGACTCCTCATTGTTAAACGGTCAAAGAGTACATTGTTTTGTTCCTAGTGTCCCAAGTAATGCAGTAGTGTTAATCAGTGACTAAGAGAAGAAGAGAAGACATTAAGACGAAAATTAATCCTGAAAAACTGATGTTATCAAAAGTAATCATTGTGTAATTTGCAAAAGTAGAATCAATTGTTTATAAGAAATATGTGATAATTCTTTATACACTCAGGAACATTGAAAATAGCGACCCAAGAAGGAAGCTAAGTACAATCGCGAAACTTTGCAAATAAGTACAGCGTAATATGATATGCAAATGATCCAAGTTTTGTGCCAATACACCTGCTCATACACGCCGAGGTGGTGCTACAATTAAGAAGAGGATGCTATATAAGCCAGCACAAATTCGAAGATTCATAAACGTGACGATTACCCGCCGATTGCAGGAAGAATTTCGTAAGCGAAACATGCCAGGTAAACGTGCTAGAAGACATTTCTCACAGTTAAGCGAGTTTGAGGGAGGCCTGATCATAGGGATGAAAACTGCAGGCTGGTCGACGCACCATGTTGATGGACAGGTGGATCGTTCGGAGTGTGCCGTTAGAAATTGTTGGGAGCAGTGGACACGAGAAGGTACTCACGTACGGAAAACCGGGTCTGGAGCGACCAGGAAGACCACCAGGAGAGAGGATCGAAAGATCGTGCGACAAGCACTTGTGGACCACACAGTGACTCGTTCAACGATACGAGCAGACGTAGGCGTAGCAATTGTTCCACAAACAATTTCCAGGCACCTTACAGAAGCAAATCTTAAATCCAAGCGCCCTTTCCGTGCACTCCCTTTAACACCGGAACATCGGCAACTGCGTCTACAGTGGTGCAAAGCCAAATCAATGTGGAATGTCACAGATTGGCAAAAGGTTGTGTTTAGTGATGAATCCCGGTTTGTTTTGGGGCCAGATGATAACCGTGTATGGGTGTGGAGGTTCCCAGGTGAGCGGTACAATTCCCCCACACTGCTTTATGTCACACTGCCCGCACAGCTGGTGTAATGGTCTGGGGGCCATAGCCTATGATAGCCAGTCCACTTTAAGGGGCCAACGTTACGTTGATGATATTCTTCGACCCCATGTAGGACTTTTCTAAATGGTCTCCCAGGGGCAATTTTCCAGCAAGGAAATGCTCGTCCGCATACAGTGAGAGTTGCTCAAGACTTCCTACGTCATTTTCAGACTCTTCCATGACCGGCAGTCTCCCCCGATTTGTCCCCTGTAGACCACGTGTGAGATCAGCTAAAACGGCAGATGCCATCGTGTCACTCAGTACATGATTTAGAGTTGGCTGTTCGAGATTTGTTAGCCTATCTGCTTCAGGACAATATAAGATGTCTAATCAACTCAATGCCGGTCCGTGTGGTGGCATGTATTGCAGCTGGAGGTGGTCTAACGAGCTATTGAAGTCACACAGTATTTGTGTCGTTGCACATCCTGTATTCGTTTAACTGTCTTGTTTTTGAGATCAAGTGAATCTCTCATCTGTGTCATTATGTGTATTAAATTTCATTTTAATCCGATGCTTTCTTCTTGGGTCGCTATTTTCAATGTTCCTGAATGTATTTCTCATAATTTTTCAAATTATCAAACCGTACACATATTGAAGAGTCCTATATTAATATAAGTTTTTTTTAAAAAAAATTATTATAAAGTTCATTAGCTGTCAATTCAAAACATCGTTTTTTTGTGTTATGAATACTTTTCAAATACTTCAGAAATGAAAATCTGTAAAATTATAGGTATTTCATTTTAAAATGGATTTATGACATCATGATTTTAAGTCTCAAAAATCATGGTTGGTGCACAATTTTTTTAAATAGCATTTGATAACTAGTAAATTTTTTAAAGTTCTTTAAAATACATATTTTATTTAAAAATTGAGAACTTATTAGGTATAATTTCCACTCAGATTTGGCGAGTTATGAACAATCGGAACACAGATTAAACAATGATACGGATAAAGGTATACCTTATGTTAGAAGCAAATATTTAATATCGAAGATAAAATTTCATAAATAGGTGCATTACAATTACATTGATAAAATAACTAGCCAGAAACAACAAGTAATAGTGTATTTTTACACAATATGGTTTAATCATTTTGACAGAATTAATATGTTTACAAACAAATTTACAACTTATAAAATATGTTTGTCTCTCCTAGTTGTTATGCATTGTTAATTTCATTCTCTATGATTTATTGGCATGCTCAAGATAATGCGAAAGGTAATCATTACTAATAATTAAAAAAAAAAACAGATTTGCGGACAAAATGAAGTTTTGATTATAAAAATGATTAACAGTTTTATCATAAAAAATAAATACTTGTGATAAAAATGATTGTAGAAAAAGTCTACTTTACAAAAAATTTGTATAGATTTATCATTTCTCAAAAAGTAGATAATTCTAAGGGTAGATCCAGAAAGAATATCAGATTGGCTATTGAATTGGGTATATCGAATGAAAAAGAGTGTTGCAACTACTTCTTTTTTTAAAAAGCGGCCGCTGCTGCACAGAAATCATTATTTCAGTTATGCAATCATACGAAATAATAAAATATTTTGCTTAGAACAATAACAGGACTATAATTCTCATTCCTATTTTAGATTACGATTTATTTTTTATGTAACTATACATCGTTAGGTTTGTTATTTGTTACTGTAACGGTCTATGTAGTAACCATGAAAAGAAAAACCATGCCATCGTTTTTTCTCGTTGTTTATCTGTTAGATCAAGATCTGATGGCCAATTAGTTTTAACCATGAATGCAATGGTACTTCGCATCATGGTACAATTTACTTTCGTTCTGTTAAAGAAAGCTTTAAGTAAGGTATAAATAGATTTTTGTGATTGATATTAATTTACAACTTCTCACTGTTCCAAAAAATTTACATTTTTCATTAACAAATATGATAAATATATGAGAAGAAATGCCAAAGCAACTGCTAACATAAAACAGATAGATGAATAAGTGTAGGTCACAGAGTATACGAAATAAGACAATCTTTTGTGTGTGTTTGTTTCACCAAATGATTTTGAATCATCAAATACAAGACCGATAAAGGTATCATCATTATAATAAAGATGTAATTTGAGTAGTAACAAGTAATATAAATTTTTTAAAGTCAATTTCTACTTTGATCAACAACGAAAAATTTTATTTTAGCTACTTTTTATTAAATAGTTACAATTAATAAAAATGTGTACATACATATGACAGAAGCACAACATTAAGTGGTAATTAGTTTTGATTAATTTGTCATCCAAAACAATCGAGTATAAAAAGTTGAATTCAACTTAATGCTTTAAAAAAATGAGAAAACACCGTTTCAAGTTTTGACACAAGTCACAAAAAATGATGCCAACGTGGCTATATTTGTAATTCTTTAAATAATTAAGGTTCATCAATTAATATTTATTAATTATAGTTAAATTACTGTATTGTCATCCAAAATAGTCATGTACATAAAATTTCAGCTCAATTGAGCCCTTTAAAAGGTATTTTATTAGAAATTGAAAATTCCACCAAGATAAATAAATAAGTAAATACATATAGAGAGAGTGTGAGCTAATAGTAGGAATTGAAAAGTTATGAGATTAAGTTTTTATAATTTGTTTTAAAATATAAAATAAAGTTAGATACATCTAACGCAAAACCTTTTACAACGAAATATCCTGTCCCGACAGCTAGTATGTATTTTCATGCATTTTTTCACTTAGCACGAAACGAAAGTCGCTTAACACGAAATGATTTTCCTTTCTGGGAATAAGCAAAATACAAAAAACACCAATTTTGACTATTTTAGGACTTTCCTATTGAATCATCGGAATAATTCGTTGCCGTAGATGATGATAATGTATGTACAGCTCCAATTATGGGAGACAAAGATATTTTATAAATTGTACAAAATTCAAAAAATACCATTGATGCAGATTCTGACGACGAAAAAGAAATAATGCTGCTCTTTTCCCCACGTCATCCGAGAAGAGAAACATTACGAAAAAAGTATAAAATGAATAACGAAGTGGACGGCATCGAATAATTTGATGCTAAAAAAAGACAATGTAATGAAAAATATCAGACTATTTTTCAAAAACTGAATAAAAGTTTTGTTTTTCAAAAAAAATTGAAATTTTTGAATACATTAAATTTCATTAAGTTCAAAAGTTGTGAAGGTTTTGGTTACACTATTTTTTAATTAAAAACATGCATTTGTACATATGGAAGCCCAGTGGCTGTGTGGTAGTGTATCGCGCTTCCACGCTATAGGTCCGGGACTCAAATCCCTGGCTGGCCAAGGTCGACTCAGCCTTGTATCCCCTCTGTGTCGATAAATAAGTACCGAGCTTGCTTGGGAACTGAAGACTGGGGGGGGTCGCGACAGATTGAAATCTATGCACATGCAGCCCTAAGGTCACGTAAACCGAGATAGGCACATTAGGCCTTAGGATGTAGCGCCTTTAAGTTCAGTTCATTATATATACATATGTATGTAAGTAAAATATACTTAAATAAACACCATTTTGTTGAATATATATATTGCAATATCCTTTTGCATGAACTTCTTTTAACACGGAAAAATACTTCAGTCCCCTTCAGTTTCCAGTCAAATGATTTTCACTCTAATTGTATTTAAACATGTTTTAAAAAATACAGTTGCCCCCCAAAAGAATATAAAATCCTTCAGCGTGGAAATAAATTAAAAAATTCCCCCCAAAACCACACACATCCGAGATAAAGCCACCACAGTAATTAAAACGGAAATAAATTACTGTTTCTTGTACTCCCCGGAATTAGTAATCACTGCCCTATACTGCAGATATTCAGTCGTACTAGTACTATAGCTAACGAATCAACAGAGTTAGCCTCGAGCTTGTAATGATCGATATTTAAATACCACGTAAGCCCGAATTTTCAGGAATCGGAGAATTCAAAGTTTATTCTTAAGTAATTATAATAAAAAAATCAAACGCACACTTTTAAAGCGCATTGGTTACATTTAATTCATGTCAAAAAAATTATTTTTGAAAAAAAAAACATTTTACTCAGTGTGATAAACATTACCCTAAGTTTAATAACTTTAGTGGAATACTAATCTTGTTTCTGAAAAGCAGTTTCACTTAATCTACCTCAGTTTCTGACATATTTTTTCTTATTTTTCAAAAAGAAAAGATTCAGTAATGTGTTTTAAAAGTCTTTCAAATTGTTTACTCTCCTTCTCCAAAAGTGCAATAACGAGTTTCTTCACCATTCAAAGATAAATGCTTCTTGAAAGAAAACAATTTTTTTCCACCTGATTTTTAAGGTATCCGACTACGTTCGGAACCGTGATTTTGCAAAACACATAAATGGATAATTTTCATGATATTTAGGATCACTTAGATTAGAATATATGTATAAAATTATTTTAACGACATTTTGAAAAAAAAAGGGATTTAAATATAATATTTTGACAGAAAATTAACTTAGAACAATTTTTTTCCAAATGTTCTCCTTTTGTGAAAAATGGTTCTATTATAATAATATTTTCCCTGTATATAGCTCAAACCTCTGTACAAAGGATCAACTAGAATTTTTGAAATATATAACTTAGAAGTAGGATTATTCATATTTTACGTCAACGGAGGAGAGCAATTTAAGAAAAAAATGGCAAAAATTATTTCAATTAGTTGTAACTCTCAAAATAATGTGAATTTTTCAAAAGTTCTAGTTGAGCCTCTGTAGAGAGGTCTGAGCTATAAACAGGCAATATATTATTATAATAGGACGATTTTTCATAAAAGTAGAACATTTGGAAAAAATATTATTCTAAGTTAATTTTTTGCCAAAATATTATATTTAAACAACTAATTTTTTTTGTCAAAATCTCCTTAAAGCAATTTTATGCATGTATTCTAATCTGAGTGACGCTAAATATCATGAAAAATATCCATTTATGCGCTTTTTTTAAAATCACGGTTCCAAACGTAGTCGGATAACTTAACATATCACTTTTCATTACTGTGAAACTAAAATACATATCGTAAATATTCAAACAAACTTTTTGATCATTTGGCACAATACAAAATCCTCACAGAAGCAAAAAATATGTTCAGTCAAAATAAATCTAGCATTTACTTTTTTTGGAACATTTGATTGCATTAAGGTATATACACATCGAGATGAAAACAAATATAAGATTTCAATCAATAATTTTGCTGTAAACAGATGGATAAATGTAAATAGGTAGGTTTTATTTAATTTTGAAATACTACACAGAAGACGATTTTGGATAAACCTTTTTTTATTTTAAGATCGAAAATTGTGTGTTTTTACTTTATGATGTTAAGAAAGGTGCATTTTTCTAAAGAAAGAAATATGTTAACAGCAAATAATTTAATCGGCATGTATATTATTGTTCACAAGAAATCTAAGGAATGTTTATTCAACATTTAATTGTCAAATAAATAATTCTTTTTTTATTATTCATTTTAAAACTCTTAATGTTTGTGTTTAACTTTTCAATGTTTTTTTAATCATCCTTATAAGGGGATCATTCATATTAATTATAATCGTATAATGGTACCCTTAACACAATATCTAATTATACGTTACTATCAAAACATTCTTTATCAAAAATTCTACAGAAAACTGTCAGACAATATTTGGGGGGGAATTAATTTAAAATATCTAAGCAATAGTTTTAAAAAATATTCCCTTTAAAATGTAAGAATTTTTTTCCTCGAGCATTATAAAGTTTTAATATTAGTATTATTAGTTGTAGTAGCATTATTCTTTGAGTTCCTGCTTTGTTACAAAAGTTATAGCTTTATGTTTTCTTTTCAAAACTTCTTTTACAACAAACTAGACTCTTTTGTTTTGAAATTTTGAAAAAAAATAAAAAAATGAAATTAAAACTTTAGCGCCATAAATACAAATTTAGGTTTCAGAACTGCTAAGCATTAATTATTAAAAAATATTTCTCTGCTGTAATTGATTTTCACTCATGAATAAATATACAGTTCTCATTCATCCATTGCTCTTGTGAATCTAATACCTACAAATCATGAGAAAAATAAACTATTATGCAATCAAACTGTCACTTAATATTTAAACAAGTATTTTGAAAAAAAATAAGCGTTATCAATCATATATTAATATATAATTTTATTACAATATTCTTTTATATAGTAATTCGTATTCTCTTATGATTTTTTATTCTTTTTTAAAGTTAATCCCATTTAAGTGCGCCAATTTATTGGTTGCCCTACTTGTCAAATTTTTTTCGTCTTATTGAATAGAAGCTACTATAGAAAAATGAACTGTTGGCGCAATTTCGCATCATTTCTTTTCTATGTCATTAAATGTCTGAACTGAACTAGAATTTTACCGTAATACGTGTTAAATATATTGAAATAATGAAGCAGTAGAAATGAATTTAAAAGTTTGAAAAGTTAAATCAGATGTCTATGGTAAGCTATAGTGTTCCACATTAGCTTTGGCAGCCAACATGTTTAAAGAATAATTCATCATTGTTTAATTATTTTAAGTGTATATCACATTGAGAGTTGCAAGAAACGACATATGAGTTGTTCAACTGCTTCATCATATGCGTTAGTTAATTATCTTACAATATACAGCAGAATTTTTGTTGAACAAATGGCATCACGATCGTTAATCAGCCTAAATAAATTTTAATCGCCATTTAAAATATTGATAGATGTAACTTCTTCAGAACTGATATGTTTTAAATGAGGAAAAAATAATGGTTGGATTTTTCTAAAAGTCTAGCAAGAAATAAAAATGTTTATGGAAAAATTAAATTTTTATAAGTAGTTTTATATTGTGCTGAAAAGTTCACATACGTGCACCTCAAGTCTTAACGGTAACAGTAAAAAAACTCTATTACATTTATTCTAAAAAAATCTTTAAAAATGCATAATAATTAAATTTTCTCTCTCAAATGAAATTTTTCAAAGCAACTATTGTTTTACTAGCAAAGGTACACAAAAAATTGTTTTTAGGGTAAAAGACACGAGTTCTAGATTTGTAATATTCATTAGTATATTTTAGTGCAAATTCGTCCGTTATAAATCCAGGAAAATGTCCGATTCTATCACATCGAATATTGGAAAAAATTATATAATCTAGCTTTTACTTCACAGGTGTTATTTACAATACCTGGTCCATCACCCTGTCACCTTCATATCTGTTGTATCAGTAATATCCTCTTCATCTTCATTTTCAAGAAACGCGTCAACATCATCAAGAAAAACTAGATATTCAGAATTCCCTTCTCTTCAGTCATCAGAAATGCCCTTTGATTCATAATTTCCTAAATTTATTTCCAAGCAAAATATTCTGAAACCTGGACCTTAAAATTTCGAGACAAATGTTGTTTATAAAATAGTTCACGCACGCACTTCTTTTACACAATACATTTATTTCAAAAATTATATATATACTAGCTGGTATACCCGTTCTTCGCACGGGTGAACTGAAAAGTTAAACAACACAAATTGAAAGATATAGAAGTTTTTAATGAGTTAATTTTAAGTGAATTGCAAATTAAACAAAAAAAGCTTTTCACATATCTCACCTGAAGAAAAAAAAAAAGAAAGAAAAAAAAAATACCTTTGTTAAATTTTAAGTCTGTAGATCTAATAGCTGATAAAAATATTTTTATATTCATAACTCCCCGTAAAACTCTTAAAGGTTGATTTTTGAAAATACCTCCCTAAGCTGATCTCTGCTCAGCAAAAGTAACACATTGTTAAAAGTTTTGTGACACTTAAAATATTGTAAATAATTTATAACTGAAAGTGGCATACATTAATATAACTTTCTGTTGAATTTATTTTATATTAAAATTATAATACTCGCAAGCAACGCCGTTTCCTAATTAACAATGGCGATTCAATGGAAAAAATAGCGAAATGTTGACAATAGAGTCAAGTTGGCAAATGTCTAGCTACTTTCATAGCTCAAACTTTATTAGAGCTTTGTAAGACCCGCCGTGCAGGAGAGCGATGCACGTTAATGCTTTATCTACCGCATTATGATTTACTGAAATTTTTTTCATGCAATATTTTTTTAGGTCACTACATTGAAAATTAAGGGACATACATAAACAAAATTCTCCACTTAGGGAAATTTAATCGGTTAGAGCTAATAAATTAATTAAATATATTCCTCTGTAAAATTAATTATATACACCATTCACTTAAAATAAATAGCCAAATTGTTTTCTAAGGTCTCCATAAACATAAGACACTTAAATTTTGACATTAACTATTTTTGGGGGACAAAAATGATAATCTCTGCAATCCGCTGAAAACGCTGGCAGCTGAAAATGTAGTATCTGCTACAAAACTATTTGCCTCTTCCCCGCTAAAATGCTCATCATAGAACCCGTGCTGTCATATATCTTGGAAGAGTGGATTTCAAAGAATATTCCAGCTAAGTATTGGTAGAATATTCCTGCTAAATTGGTGTGGCGTGGTAGTTAGGAGAAGGGGGTGCCAGCTCAGGTGTCGTCCACGTCACTTGACCATGGTTCAAAATTATGTGTTCCATCGCCAAAAGCCCTCATTTACTTGAACAGTGCGACGTTTATATTCAATCACTGAAAAAAATACAGTACAGTAGTTATAACTATTTTTATACTTAAAAATGCAATATCTGCCTATTCAATTAAAATTATAGCATTATAATTAATTACTAATTAATTACTAATTTTGAAAATTTGTCCAAATGATGTAGTGTGAAAAAGAAAGTTTATTCAGACAGAAAACAAATGCGTCTTATATGCATATAGATTTGTTTGAATTCTTGTGTATTATTACTTTTTGTAAGCTTCATGACATACTTTATGGTGTACCAGTATTTTAAAGCTGACTGAGCCACAGCAACATTTAGCTGGGTATAGCTAGTTATAACATAAAATTAAATCTTAAAAAGATATCAAAAATAAAAACGACTCAATATTTTGAATAAATCAGTATAAACATTTTCATAACAAACACAATATATATATTGTAAAATATTTATTTTGCTATTTGCATTTCAGACAGACATCAAACAAAATTTTAAAAATTGTCAAAAAACAGATAAAAAAAAACATATTTAAGAAAAATACCACTGATTAATTTTGCCAAAGACATCGCAATGTGTAAAAAATATTTGCAGTACATAATAACCAATATATATATATATATATATAAGTAATAAAATATAAAAACAAAAAATTATATATTGAATTAATTAAGGATTACTGGAGGAAAAGATAAAACAGGCTAAGATAATACTCATAATATTAATTTCATATTGGTTACCTACTCAGTTTTGGCATGATTTTGAAATCACGCCAAATTGGTATGTTGCAGCCAGTGTAATGTTATAATAATGCACAGAATTAAAGGTACTTTACGTATTATTGCAACCTATTGGTGACATTATACAAAATGAAGCACATGATTGCCAATTCAACGCATACAAAGTTGGGATTGCCAAAGTAGCGAGTTGTCTTGAACGTTGGCGACTGTGCAAAAATACGCAAGTACTAAAATTATCAAAGTATATATATCCCGAGCATAAAAATAAATTAAAAATGAAGTACAATACTAACATTAACTGACATAAAAAGAACTGAACTAACTTTATCAATGCAAAAGCATAATTTGAAAAAATAAGGTATTTACATGTAACCCCAACCTTTTGGCGACATTATATGAAACAAAGCACATGACTCGCAATTCAGCATATATATGACATGCGAAATCAGGGTTGCCAACTTGGCAAGTTACTTTGAATGTTGGCGATTGTTAGGATAGTACATAGGTGTCAAAAACAATTTATCTTACCACTACCTGCTTCCTCAACATACTAATTTTGGAATGATTCTGAAATCACGCCAAATTTGTATATGTTGCAGTCAGTCTAATGTTATAGTAATGTACAGAATTAGAGGTACTTATGTGTTACCGCAAACTATTGGTGACATTATACAAAATGAAGCACATGATTGCTAATTCAACTCACACAAAGTTAGAATTGCCAAAGTGGCGAGTTGTCTTGAACGTTGGCGATTGTGCAATAATACGCAAGTACTACAAAAATTATCCAAAGTATATATATCCCGAGCATAAAAATAAATTGAAAAATGAAGTACAATACTAACATTTACCGACATAAAAAGAACGGAACTAACTTTATCAATGCAAAAGCATAATTTGAAAAAATAAGATACTTACATATAACCGCAACCGATTGGCGATATAGGAAACGAAGCACGACTCAAAATTCACCATATATATATGACATGTAAAATCAGGGTTGCCAACTTGGCAAGTTATTTTGAATGTTGGCGATTGTGAGATAGTACATAAGTAAAAAATAATTTATCTTACGACCACCTGCTTCCTCAACAGATATTTAAGCCATTTGTCTGTTTTGCTCATTCTCTGATGCCTATTCCAGTTTGATATGTAATTACTACCAACACTGCTTTTGTTTGGGCAGTGTGATTACCCAAGTATGATTTTCTGCATGGCAATTTTATGCACTGAAGCCAATAGTATACCCTTAAAGGTTAAAATAAAGACACATGCAATTGCAAAAAACCATATTTTTGGATCAAGTGTAGTATAGGGGGCTACTTGGCGCAGTCCTTTATTTTGGTTACTAAAGTGGTCTCAAGGTACTTTTTTCGGTATTATTTATTTTAGAATGAATTCGATATCTCACCATGACATTTAGATAAAAATCGAAAAATCCGAAGAAAAATCGCCAAATCCAAAGTGGCCCCCCCCATACTACATTTGAACCAAACTGAAATATAACTCTTATCAATGAGAAGTTTTAGTTTGTCAAAATTATAATCTTCGCATTCTAAAGAAATAAATAAATAAGTTGTAATTTGCAAGCAAAATCACACATATAAACATCCCGCGATAATAACTAAATGTTGCCAAAACAACAAAACAAAATTTTAGTTGTTGAAAGAATAATCCTTAAAAAAATTATTTATTCTAAAAATAATCCTAATTAAATATGAAAGAATAGAAAAAATGAATAAATATTCCAACCGATAAACATAGCTACAGTAAAAATATGTAATAATCTTGAAAAACTGCATGTAAAGTAAAAATTTTCCACTTAGTGAGAAACCTGACTACATATGACGTCATAACATTGAAAAATCACTTAAAAATTAAATTTTAAAAAATTTGGAAGGAATTCAAATACGCCAAACTTATTTAAGAACCTTTTCTCGTGTAATTTTGTGTGCGTGTACCAAGTTTCACGTTATTTGGGTGTCTGGATCTCGAGTTATGAGGGAACAGACAAACAGACAACAAATGCGTCTTATATATATATAGATAACAAATGACCAAAACAAACTTTAAAAAATAGCAATTCATTGTGTGTATTATACAGTATTATAATTACTTTAATAATCTAAAAGATAAATAAGAAACCCAAATAAGCTAGGACCAGGAATTAGATTTATCGATCTCCATTAAAATAACTATCTACTTTCATCTTTATCTTTTACACTTGAAATAATGCTAAGCAAATATCACTTTCAATTTCAATTCGTGTCATCATTTCGCAAGCGAGATTTTAGAAAATTACGATCGTCAATGACACTCACTGATATGAAACTCATGGCTTATCTTTACTCAGCGTAAAATTTCCTTTCCGAAACCGTCACTTTTCGTTTTTAAAGTAGTTTTATTTAATTATTCCTTCAGTATTGTTATTGAATTGCGAAAGCTTTCTGACATGATTAATTTTAAACCCTTTGATGGGAAAAGTAATTCGCATAGTGCTTTAAACCGTTATGAAAGAATGGTTTTGTCAAAGATATATATTTGAAACTATATTTTCTTCGTTTATTTTTGCTTACAAAAGTTTCACCTTAAGGTCTATGGAAAAGGTTTTCAAAAAGGAAGGATAATTTAAATGGGAATGTTGCCAATTTTCTAAATACTAAAAATTATTTTCAGAAAGAAAGATGATTAATCAATTTAATTAATAATTTGAAAGTCAAAATAGTAATCTTCAAAAGCATCCCAAAAGTTTAAAATTATTTGAAATATTTTACCTAAACAAAACTGTACAATATGACTTTTCGGAAAAAATATCTTGATGGCCTTGGCAATATCTATCCATCTATGCATGTAAGGCTCTTGGTGATTTTTCATTCACAGTCAAAGTTGAATTTGAAATAAACTAAGATATGAGAAAAATTTACGAGATATTTTAAACTGCTTATTAAAATATAATTTTTTTTCATACGTGTAGAGCCGGGGTGGGCAGTACGTCGATCGTGATCAACCAGTGGAACGTCAAGACATTTTGGGGTGACCACCTGAAACATTTAGTAGTTTGTAATTGCATATGGAAAATTCAAGATTTGCTGACAGTGTACGCATACTATAAGTCTTCTACTGACTATAACAACCAAAACTAATCTTAGTGCAAAAGGTTTTATTTTTTTAATGTAATTTGTATTATTTCATACTAAAAAAATGCTTACATCATCTGATATAATTACATTCAGGACAATAAAGTGTGTATCTTCTCCTTTTTGCGTTAAACATGGTTTTTGTTTAAGTTCTGTAGGTAAGTACATGTTCCACGTACTTTTATTAAGTTATAATAAAAAACTTTTTCTTACCTCTCTCACCACATCTACGAAATTGGGCACTGGCGCACACAAGAACTTTAAAATGCAGAGGGGGAGGGATCGAGGGTTGAGGTCCACAATGCTCGTGTCATACCACAATACGCAGCCAAACATATATATATATATAAATATATATATGATTTTTTGTCGATAGTTGGGAACAAAAAGAGCAAAAAATAAACTACTCTGAATAAATAATTAACATTAAAAAATATAAAAAATTCCAATATCAAATACTTAATTACAATTTACGTACTATGTACATAGGACTATAACGAATTGGAAAAAAAAAACTCATGGGTTATGAGAAGGGTCCGGACCCGTAGACCTTTTCTCGGCCCTTGTGTACGCCACTGATATTGAGGGGACCACAACCCCTTGAAAAAATGAGAAGTTGCCCGTACCACGGAAAAGTCTGTCCCTCCGGTATAGAGCGTTTTTTTTTTAACTGAATCTAACGATACTTATGTACAGTGGGTGATCGGTTAACGAACATAATCCGTTCCAAGACTATGTTCGCTATCCAAATTGTTCATTAACCGATCATCGATTCACCATAAACTTCTATGTGAAATCGATTAATTCATTCTGGAGACCCTAAAGATTAAATTTTAAAAAATGTATAATTTCTTAGTAAGTTTTTAAAAAAATAATACATACATATGGTCTTGCATATTAATCAGTCCTTTTCATTTTTTGCTTATGGGACGTTGAAGAACAAGTCCAATGTCAATTGCTTTTCTCTCTTTTTCAGGACTTTCCAGAAGTAATTATAAGCATTGCTGTTGTAAAGATCCCCAACTCTACTGACATCAGCTTGGTTTGGGTGCCATTCTAAGACCATTACTCTGACATCCACCCACTTTTTCAAAAGATCTTTAATGGCAGATATCGGCATTGGTCCTATTTCGTCTTCCTTTTTTTTTTCAGAAGGAGACACATTTCGCTGTGATTCTTGGTGTTATTCATTCAAAATTTTATGGAATTCTGTTGTCAGTTCTTCATCTCCCATTATGAGCTAATCCATGCCATTCTCTCGTTCACCTCCTTTTCCCGATTTCTAGCAGTTGTTAAAATTTCATCCATAATTTCATAATTTTTCCCTGATCACCTCCGAATATGTCTTCGTTGTCTAAACACAAAAAAAATATTTCTTGAAAGTGTTCGTTATACGAATATGTATTCGTTATCCGAACACAGAAAGCTTTCGTGAAAGTGTTCGTCAACCGATCACCCACTGTATAATATATATCCATAAAGAAAAGAAAAATAAATCACTCAATACAAAAACTTCCGAACTACTAGCCCTACAAAGTTGAAATTGGGCACACATGCGTATTTTGTTCAGTAGAGATCTACTACGAATGAATCTTAAGAAAATTGACTCCCGGGAAGTGGGATTGTAGGGGCACTGTAAATAAAAAAGTCGTTTTGGGACTAAAGACGAGAAGGCTTTAAATTTGGCAAACCTGTAATTTGCTGTTGTTGAAAAGAGATCTGGTAGGAACGAATTTAGCAGAGATTGACTATCAAAGGGGATGGGAAGGGTACGAAAACGTCAAAAATTAATATACTTCCACTGCAAAAAAATCGTCCTGGCATTTATTTCAATCAAGACTCAAGAGCTGTAACAATGTTTTTGAATACAATTGAAACCTTAATGCATAGGAAATGGATATCAGTAATTAAACAGAATAATACATAGAGGTACAGCATCATGAACTATACTACTAAATGGGTGAGTCGTAGCTTATATCTAAATAAATAAAAATGTAATGTGTGTTTGTTCAAAGCCGCTAATCTCCGAAATTATTGAACCATTTCCTCTCAAATTTTGACACAACGTTGCATTTGAATCCGATCGCGTTCTTATATACATATTATATTTCGTAATTCTTTCTAAATTTATTAAAATTTAATTTTTAATTGATTTTCTGGTGCTTTGACGTCATATGATGTCACGTATGTCACTAATTGCGAAATTATACTTCAACGCAATTTTTCAAGGTTATTAAATATTTTTACTATACTTATGCTTATAGGTCGGAATATTTATCCAATTTTTCTGCTTGTTTATACTTATTTAGGATTATTTTTCGAATATAAATCCTTTTTTTAATCATCATTCTTCAAATAACTCAAATTTTGTTTTGTAGTTCTGGCAACATTCTGTGCGATAATATTATCGAGCAGTGTTTACTATTTTGCCTATATATTACGAAGGATTATTTCTGTAATTTTAAGCTAAAGTTATTTATACCTATATTAAGAGAAGATTATAATTGCATTTTTGTAATTCTGTAGGCCGTAAAAGGCCGTTACAGATCAGGCCATTAAAGATATGCTTGGCGTGATTTTGAAATCCCGCTACAAACAAGTAGCTTACCAATTAAAATTTCTGGCTATTTTATATTTCTCCAGTATTCTTAAATTAAATGCCTATTGAATATTTATCTTAAATCAAAAGACGTCGTTATATACTGCGATATGCATTCAATAAGAAATTGTTCCATACATGTTGAAGTACAATATTTTTCTGCACTTGACTACGTCTTAATTTGGCGAAATTAATTGACAGAATTTTATGATAAGTCCGTTTTTTTCTACGTTTTAGGCAATTTTTAAATTTCATTTGATGTTACTCTTGAAATACAAATGGCAAAATTAAGATTTTCTGACATGCATTTGGGTTTGCTTGGAACTGTTTATGGTGATTTATTCAAGATATTACTCGCCCATCTGATATAGTAGTTAGTGATGCTGATTGTGGTGCCGTACGGTCTAGGTAAGAATTCGGGTAAGACAAGGATGTTTGTGTTTTAAATCTTTCGCTTCTTTGGGATGTGAGCTTCACGCTTACTTCTACGTAAGCTCCCGTGTGATAATTTCTGGTGCACGGGTTATAAATGTTCTCAATAAAAAAAATCAAAACATTGAACTTTATTCTGTTTTCAATAGCTTTTCAAGATTTAAATTTGTTGTAACATTGTGGTTGGCTTTCATTACCCAATGTGTGCGGTTTTGCTCATACATTATAACCGTATTTTTCAGGTAATTGTATTCTAAATTGATTTGCCTGTTTAGAAAGGTGAAAATTGTAATATTTTTTTCAATTATGCTTTCGGATGGATAAAGTCGGCTCAAATCTTTTAACATCAATTAACGTTAGTACACCCAACTGTTTTTTTCTTTTTTTGCCACGGTAGATTTGTTCCTTAGAAAACCGTGCAAAAAATGTAAAAATGAAATCTATGTTACATATTTATAAAACAAAAACAATTCACTTTTTTTTCAGAAAAATTAAAATTAGTGTTTTACATGTAATTAAAATCTTCGCCGCCAGTTTCATTTGATAGAGTTATAATTTCAGACCACACAATTGAACTTCCATTGAACACAGAAACTTCCTTTTTGATGCATGCTGGGAAAATCTTTCTCCATCCAGCATTCAAAATAGATTAGCGCAACTGTTTAATAGCGAAAAAAGCTGGTGTAATGCAATGCATAATCGTTAATATTCTCATTGCTTCCACAACAGTCAAAATTCTTTCTTCATGGGTTTACCTTGAAACATTTGCATTATGTGGCTGATTTTCATTGCTGCTATATTACTCTGATAGTAGTGGAAGTGTGACCAATGAATTCAAAAAATTTACTTCAACATCAATTTTTAGAAATTTATTGAAATTATTTATTGCATCCTACACACTGATCACTTTTATACGAAATACAATTATACTGCAGAACGAAGTGTAACTGTGTACAACAAAACAGATAAAAAAGTGATTTTGAAAACCAGGTATTCTACGAACATCAAGAATATAAAGTAAAGAAGCCATAAATTAGATCAGGCAACTCACATATGTGTGGGCATAAGCGAACCATCTTTTGATTTAAATTAGAATGGGGGGAATAGGAATTCTGTGTAAAAAAGTATATTTTTGAACCGTGTTATTTAAAAATTGTGTAAAAAAGAATTGTGTGCCGGTGTATTGTATTTCCGAACTTTGGTTATCTAACTTAGATAATTTTTATATATAAAGTACTAATTTGACTTCAGTATGCTATTAATTTTTCCAGGAAATAGTTAAAATTTCTTAAAGTTTAAGTGATAACATTCGACGCTTTCAAAGATCTACTTAGCGTGATTTCAAAATCATGCCGAAAACCAGTAGCGTACTGATATAAAATGTTCTGCCAATTTATCTTTCTCCAGTAATTCTAAAGTAAATTTTTATATATTTTTTATTATTAGAAGGATACATTATTTTTCAGTCCTCCATTTACTTCAAATCAGAAAACATCGCCCAATGCCCTTCAATAATAGGAAATTGTGTGTGTGTGCTTAATAAAAAAAAATATTTTTCTGCCCTTGGATATGGAATTTTCTGCCAAATAAATGTTAAAATTCCTAAGAGTTAGGGCGATAACATATTAGACTGATTAAAAAGGATCCATTTGGTGGGATTCCAAATTTTCATTTGATGTTACCCTGAAATACAAAAGGCTAAATTAAGATATTCTTATGCATATTTTGTTTTTGTTTAGAACAGTTTATGGTTTTTTGTCAAAATATTGAACAATATTTTTTATAGCTTTTTACGATTTCAGTTTGTTATATATCTTTAATAGAGGTGTGTATCCAGTAAATCCTGTGCGTTGTTTAAACCAAAAAATGAATGGCTCAGAAATACACTCTGTCGCAAAAATATTGAAAGGAGAAACAAGAATGTAGTCACGCATTTCTAATATCTTTAACCGTTTGCACTTAAGGTATGATTTCTTTATAAAAAAAAACAAACTGTGCACACTGCACACAATCCTGTGACCCTGTCTGGTTTAAACAAAAAAAGGAATAAGAAAGCTTATATTTCTGAAATATTTAATCGTTTGCACTTGAGGTATGATTTTTTATGAAAAAAATACGTATAACTATACATGCGTAACGTGTCTGGAGGCGCACCGGCCAATCCGGCATTTATTTCGAGCGGCAACAGATTCCATTTGTGGGGAGCAATTTATTGACAGAATACAGACGTGGACGATATTTTACGCCGATTGTGCTACCCATGCTATCAAGTCGCTGAGGTGCCATTTTCAACAGGTTTGTTTGTCCTTATGTCATGAACGTAAAAGTCAACTGCAGCCGTCCCGAGATACCAGGAGAATTATTTAAATTGTCGATCAATACCGAAGATTTTTTAACCTTTTGCAATGTGCATTAATTTTGTTCTGTTGTCTACTTTTTAGTGAAGAAGCTCTTGTGGGTTAGAAACAATGAGCCTATTTGTCCCGGTATTAATTCCGCAGTTTGCATTCAATACATGCTTACCATCACCAAATATTCTAGAACACGCAACAAATAATTGTCCATGTGAAGAGCAATCTATGCCTAGACCTAAGCTGCTCAATTTTAAAGGTAGACCCTGAGTATTGTCGATAAGGATTGCAAATGTTAGTCGAATTTAGAATTGCAAAAACCTTCAATCTTTATCAAGGCTTTTTCGTAGACTTCTGCTGTGAAATCCATGTTCATATTTAAATATTCCTTGCATATTCAACAAAAAGTATCTTCAGTTATGCGATTTGTATCTCTACCCTAACTGTGTTGGAGATGAAAGAAAGCAGGTAGCCGATTTCTTGTAAACAATGCACAGATTTGATTTAGTTGTAAAATTTAACTAGTGTCATTAATTATATGGTTTAACTACCGGTGATATTTTGAACACAGGCCGTGACCTTAATTATGCTGTACTACACTGCGTTGGTATGGAGCTGCGTTTTTTATTGCAGTGTTGATTTTATGCAAGCATATTTTATATTTATATATTTTTTCATTGTTTTTCATTTAGTTTTTTAACTGCATTTCTTATTTCTCAGTGCAATGGACGGAAATTGAGTTATGCCAATCCATGTTCATTTGACTTCAAATTATATAGTGAAATTAACAACTTTGGAGTAATTTGTTTGAAAGAAATGAAATATTCTGTTTCTCATTGCATTGTAATTGGGTTGTGTTGGTTGATTTTTGTTTGAAGCTATATATTTTGTTTGCCTCTTCTATTTTTATTTTTTCCCTACTTTTTATCCCTGTTTTTGCCTTTTTTAAAAAAAAATTGCAATTTCATACGTTTTGTTTTAACCTTTCCTTTTTTAAGTGCAGTCATTTGGCTTCAGTACATAAAAATAATGCGCTGAAGAAAATCTAACTCATCATACTCGCCTAGCAAAAGCAATGTGAGGAGTAATTGCACATCAAACTAATGAAGAACAGGCATCAGCGAACGAGCAAACCAAACAAAGAATGTTTCAAATACTCGCCGAGGAATCAGCAGAGCAACGAACAGCCAAACTTGACGATGTACGCTTCTGAGCACAGCATTAGCATTTTGCAACATCATATCAGCTCTGTTCTCAACAAAAGGAACACAGTATGCTGCGTGTGACTGAAAAATATCAAAGAGAAACAGCATCAAGAATGATTTGGGCAAAGTAATAACATGATTACAATAATCTAGAATTCGGTACAACCCAGTTGGTGATTATAGTTTGAGCTAGGATATTCTCATCAGCAGAATAACTGAAGTGTGTCCTTATTGCAAAGCTCTGAAATTTAATGGAGAAACAAAAGGGATGTGTTGTACTACTAGAAAAATTAAAGTGCCTCTACTTGAAGAATAAGAGACATTAAAACTTTGATTGCTAGATATATTGTGGAATCAAAGCCTTTCCAGTCTAACATCAGGAAATATAATTCGCGTTTCCAATAAACATCGTTTGGAATAGAAATTGTAACAATTCGTGCCAACTTTCAAAGTGTAAAGATAAATTTATTATAAAGCTGACTGCCTGCTTCTATTCGCAGATAGTCAACATACATTCCAACAAATGTACTTTATGGGTGATGCCAAGGATGAACTGGATGGGGATTTTGTGGAATTTCTACTGCCATGAAAAGGTGCATTTTTTCTAAATTACAAAAGATACTTCACCGATAAAAACCAATTTAATGTGTTTCAGTCTCCATTATGGAGACAACATAAACAATTTTACGTTCATAATATAAGGACAAAAACAATCTGCACTAAATCATGAATTCCATTAATAAAGGAAATCTGTTCAGAAAATCTTTGTTTTTGCTTATTTATACATATTTTTTTGGAAAAATAATCATACTTTAAGTGCAAATGCAAAGAATCGTACTTAAGTGCAAATGGTTAAAAATATTAGAAATGTGTTCTTTCTCATTTCTGTGTTTTAATCGTACTGAGCCATAGCAACAGCAACACGTGACAGGGTACAGCTAATATATATATATATATATATATATATATATATATATACACTATCTGGCCCAAGTATACCCCCAAAGGTAGTGAACCTTATGTACATTTTAAAATAATATTGTTACGTAGATCGGAGTTCAATGATTTTAAGCTAAAAGTCTCAAAGAGCAAGCCACTTTTACAGGAGCGATAGAAATTTATTGCCAAAGAACACCTCTTTAAAATACAGGAGGCAGCAATAAAATTCTCAAATTTTATCCCAGAAGGCCTTCACACCTTCTACAGTGATCAGACACAACTATCAGGGTCTAAAATACATGTTAAAGATTATTCACAAGCGTTCGCTTGTCCTATTCAACAGCCGAAGCAATAATTAATATCTGTGTCGAATCAATACTACTGTTCAACAGTGAATACAATACTAACTTTATTTCTGCGAGTGACTCCCTATTTATAAAACGCATGGACTTTTCTTGAAAAATCATCTTACGTCATAGATCATGATGCCAGTAGATATATCCTGTAATTTCCAGTAGCATCTGTATGCTTGCCAACATGGTCACCAAGTTTGCCAAAAATGGTCACCAAGTCGCCAGAAACGGTCACCAAGTCGCCAGAAACGGTCAACAAGTCACCGAATTTGTCACCAAAAATGATGCCAACATGTTGCCAAGTTTACATTGAATCGCCATAAATGAGCAGAAGGTATTATTACCGAATTACACAAGAAACAAATTATTTACACTGTTTTAAGTATTATTTACTCAAAATTCGTAACAATATATCGATTTGGGTTAGTTGCGAACAAGTATCTATATTCACCAGTACATAAGCATTCTTGATATTTGGAATAAAAAATAAATGTGGATAAAAAATTACACTTGATCTGACTCTGTCTACACACTGTCTGATGTAACATGATCTTACTATATTTTCGAAACGTAATCCTCTACAACAGTGGTTCTTAAACTTTCGATCACCGTGGCTCCCCTTTATTTATCACCCTGGCATCGCATATTCCCAAGATTTAGTGTAAACACTCCTTCCTGACTCCCAACACAGGTTTAATAAGGATCCTTAATAACCCTAAGCTTCTGCTACTTATAGATACTTCCTTTGAGATTTATTTTTTACTTTAAAAAAACACTAAACATCTAACAAAAATAATAAAATAATATACCTAATAAATAAATAATATATTTAAATATATCAATAAAATAATTTAATGAGGATGATGATACATTTTTTTTACAAGTGCTATTGCTACAGGTGTAATATTTGAGAAATCTTAGTTCAATCAATGCTGACTATTCGTTTTACAGAAGGTTTCTATGCTTAGTTTTAAAATAAAATTCCGATCGAGAGAGAACACGAGCTGGATGCAGTCGTTATCGTATTGGTGTGCTATGAATTCAGTTCTTAATCTTTGCACGTGTGTTTCTATTTTTTGAACATATTACATTCTAGTAATGGCTATGCTGTAGTAAACAATAAATAAAGCTAACTTAATGTTCTTGATTAAAATACATGTTCTAGTAGAGCTTTTTTCATTAGGGACAATTTCGTGACCCAGTCTTTCTAGGTCCTAGGCGCCTCTTTCAATTTTTTCCACTATGCCTTTCATAGTCTGTATAAAGAGATATCTTAAAATAAATCAGACACCTTCGCAAACCTCCTTGAAAGGTGCTATTGATCCCGATGGTCCACAGACCACACTAAGATCACTTAAAGCAAAGCTTACACATACTCAACCTTGAACTCAATCCGTATAAGAATTTTTAGTTTAATGTCACTCAGAACAAGAAGAAGAGTCACATGTAAAAACTTGTACTTCAATGGGTAGTTCAAAAACAAATTAATACAATTCAAATATCTAAAATTAGGGTCATTATTACCTTAAATGCTCACATTAAATCTTTCCGGTATACTATTAGGAAATTATTTGCCAGACTGTTTAAAGAGAAGAAGCATTATTCCTTTTCACTCACTGCTCCCTTCTAAGTCTTTTAAACAGCAAAATAAATTATTTTGCATTTCTACCTAATTTCGCGCTAGCAAATAATTGTCTTTAATTGGGTTAGGGAAAATAGATTAGGGAAGTTTTTAAGTCTTTAAATCACTAAAACTATTTCTGAATGTGAGATATACCTTATTTTATTGTTTATCTTAATAACTACATTTATATTTCTCATAAATAAAATGTGATTTTCTAAGTATGTCAGTAAAATAATTCCTCCAATATAAAAATGTTAAGAATAAAGCCACTTCTATTAGTAGAAATATAATTCTGTAAGAAGATAACGCGACACAGTTTATACTCCGTTGTAGTTGAAATGATTACATTATTATTTTATTTCTTAATCGGGAGAACACTATTTTGTTTATCTAGCAATACATAATTACATTTAATGCAACCTCTATTTCCCTTAAATTTCCCTAAAGTAAAATTTTGGTATTCATTCTAGAGTAAACTCCGAAGAGTGCGAATATTAAATTAAATCATGGACTCAATTCTTTTTACTTCCAAAACTATTGATGCCAAATTGTATCTCTCTCGAAATAAAAATAAAAGTTTTTCATGATGCTGTAATAAATTTATATATACATAAAATATATTTAGTACAAAGGGGTAAAAAGTCATAAAGACCATGGATCGCGATGCTACAGATTTCTCCAATAATTTCCAGAAGCATCCTTTTGGTCACCAAGTCACTAAAAATGATCACCAAGTCACCAAAAATGGTCACTAATACGGTCGCCATATTATGATGGTGGTGATGCTTTGCATAAACGTTTAAAAATAATTAAACCAGACGTATTACAAATTTTACAGTCATTATGAATAAATTCACTATTCAGAATAGTATAGAACTTTACATAAAATAAAAAATAAAAACCGAGATCATGATTATAGTCTGTTTTTATACATATATAACATGATATATATATATGTATATATATATATATATATATATATATATATATATATATATATATATGCTATATGTATAAGAACATACAATTTGCGCAATGAGTATGAACAGTTGTATTATTTGTACAATGAGAGTTGGTTTGCCGTTACTCGGACAGGGGTACATCCACCAAGTTATTATAATTTATTCAATATAAAGTATATTTATAAAAAAGCCATAGATATACGAACAATATGATAAAGAAAACTAGTATATTATTAATTTTGATGGAATATTACAGGTTAATAGCTTTATTGTGATGAAAAATGTGACTTCATAATTTCATGTTATGTAATTCTAAAATGAGTTTTGTATATTGAAAATTTTTTAATCATTTCATACTGATGAAAATCATACTTATCAAATTTGTTTATGCCCTTTAATTGTTTTTTGAGAAAAAATTTATGCATGGATAAAACAATTTTTTTACCGTTGAGGAAATGAAAATATTGCAGCTATTAAATTATACAGGACAAAAAATAATGAATTATTTATTCAATACATAAAAATATATATTATTCTACAAAAAAAACCCTTTTTTTTGCATAAATATTATACAGATTTAGCTGAAATATCCTATAAGAGGAATTTTCTTTCTAGATTTAATGATTTTTTTTTGCAGAAACTCTATTTAAGGGTTTTATGATGTTATATCAAATGTAAGTAATTGAATGAGTTAATTAAGCAATCAAAACGTTTCAGTGAAAAAATTTTCAACTGAAGTTTTTTTTTCAAGCAAACAAATATTTTATTGCAACCTTAAACAAGACCTTGTTGTTTCCTAATAGATGGCACTGCCAAAAACCACGTGCACTTAATTTCAGATGGTAACGCATCTGCATGGAAGTTGTGAAAAAAAATTGATTTTCTATTTCACAAATTCTAATATAAGAATAAAGGTATCACTTACCTTATTCTTCCGTTTCTAACGCCCGGGATGAGCTTGACCTAAAAGATTCGATTAAATAGACTCTTAACCAAGAGAATGAGAGTCCCTTTTGATGCAAAAAAGATTTAATGGATAAGGAAAATAGACGACTGATACATTTCACGTTCGAATTACAGATTCAACTACTAATACTCACAAACGTAAACAAAAAAGAGGAATGCACTTACAGCGCCACTCTAGTTAAACTACAAGTTCGTTAGCTCCGTTCGCGACAGAAGTATTGCATGCAAACGTGAACTTCAATGCATGTTAATTTGCAGTAATGTAAACAATGGGGTTTTTTTTAATTCGAAAAATGTCTAGTTTTGTGCCGAATGAAGTGTATTTACGAGGATTTTATTGCAATATTTTATTCAAAGAAATTCTGCAGCTGAAGCACACACGATTCTTGTTTGAGACTTACAAAGACCATTATGTATTGGAAACGACATGCGGAGACTGGTTTCGAGGATTCATAAGTAAAGATTTGGATAAAGAACGCTCAGGGGCGTCCATTTCCCTTCAAAGAATTCAGACATTGCTTCATCAAGACCAATGTAAGACTCAATCTGAACTTGGGAAACCATTACACGAAAGGTTTGTAAACTTAAAAAAATTATCTGAAGCAATAAAATTGGGGGCCGTATGTTGAAGCCGAGAGAGGTTAAACGGCGTTTTCTCACGCGTAAACTAGTTGCAACGACAGAGAAGAAGAGAGTTCTGCACCATAGCGTGGATGATGATGAAAAGTGGATACAATACGATAATTCAAAGAGTAGAAGGTAGTGTAATTCACACGGTTATACATCAACATCGTCTTCAAAACCAAGCACCTATAGCTCGAAGCTTCTTATATACGCTATGTGGGTTCATCAGAATGAAAATCATTATTAGTTGTTCGAACCGAATGAAACTATTAATGGAGATTGTTATGAACTTCAATGGCGTTTGAAACGAGCCCTAAAAGAAAATTGAAAGAAACACGACAAAGTGATTTTGTTGCATGACAACACTTGACCACTTGCAAATTCAGTGAAAACCTACCAGGAAACACTTAAATAGGAAGATATAACCCTCCCGCCGTATTCATGAGACATGGTTCCTACCAATTATCACTTATTCCGTTAGATATCACATGGTCTGGCTGAGCAGTTCCTCCATTTTTTTATAAAAATACCAAACAATTAGTCTATTCTTGGATAGCCACAAAGGACGTATCATTTTTCCGACATAGAATTCACACAAACTACCAGAAAGATGGAAGAAAGTGGTATACAGTGATTTTTTCCCACTTTTCCCCCTTATTTTAAATAAAGTATTTATTTTGACAAAAAAAACAGCAAGAACTTATTCAAGGTCATAATATTTAAATGAATCATTTTATTAGTTGTCACATATGAGATTTTTGATACTGTGTTGGATCCGAATGAACAATAATTCATTCTAGCTTGATCATCTCAGACAAAATATTAAAGAAACTATACGTGTGGAGTTATTTCTCTAACCGAATTAATATAAATTTTATAAATATAATCATATTACTTATCATGATCTGTGTGCGTGTGTGTGTGTGATGTATATTCCTACCTAGAATTGTATGCGTCTTAAAAATATCTTCAAGTGGATTCACTTAGTTTCCTTCACACTGAGCTATTTTCGCCATCAATCTTTATTTTCTCAATATGCCGTTAATAGTTTCTTAGCTATCACGTATAATTTTTCTAACAAAACAACTTTTATTCACTTAGCTTGTGACATCACTATGTACAATACTTGTGAGGAAGTTTATGCACAAACCTTTATTAATTCCTCAGGTACCCCATTTGAGATATCAATTTTACAGAAGTGAAAACAAAGTTATGTGAAAAGCATATTAGGAAGGAACACGTAAACACCATACACATCTTTTAACATCAAAAACTGTTTATTTTGGAATACGTAGTCTATTAAGAAAAAGGCACTGGTAACTTTCCTCTCCATGTGTCTCAAAATAAGAATAAAGACAAATTTTGAAAGCCAAATACTTTTGGTTATTTTTACACGTTAGAGAAAGATATTTTTATGGAATCGGATACCACCTATTAGGATTATGCATTATTACTTATTTGTTATTCTTTATAATCTGAATAATCCAGATATTAATGCATATATTGTCATTTATGTAATGAATGTTTTCTCAAAAAATATAAAAAAATAATCTATAAATCTATAAATAAAAGCAATTCAGTTTTACAATATTAATAATATAGTGATATGGTATAATATAATTATATGAAATATGTAAAACAAAAATTAATAATGCGCCATGAATAAATAAGCCCATCAGGCAGAAATGAATTGTTTTGAAATGATAATAACATTTAAGGTATCCGACTACGTTCGGAACCATGATTTTAAAAAAAGGCATAAATGGATAGTTTTCATGATATTTAGTGTCACTTAGATTAGAATACCTGTATAAAATTATTTTAAGGACATTATGACAAAAAAATATTTAATTACATTATTTTGGCGAAAAACTAACTTGGAATAACCTTTTTTCAAAATGTTCTCCTTTTGCGAAAAAGGTTTCTATAATAATATAGTATTTTCTTTTATAAAGTAGAGACTTCTCCAGAAAGTCTGAACTAGGGTTTTGAAAATTTCACATTATTTTTAGAGTTACCACCAATTGAAATAATTAGCAGCGTTTTATTCTTAAAATGTTTCCCCTCTGTAGTAGTAAAATAAGGATAAATCCACTTCTAAGTTATATATTTCAGAAATTCTAGTTCAGCCTCTGAACAGAGGTCTGAGAATTAATTATACAGGCAAAATATTATTTTAATAGAAGCATTTTTCATAAAAGGAGAATGTTTTGAAAATTGGTCATTCTATGTTCATTTGTTGTCTGAATATTGCACTTAAATAATTTTTTTTGTTGTAATAATATTCTCAAAACAATTTTATATACATTTTCTAATCTAAGTGTCATTAAATATCATAAATATTAACAATTTATAAGATTTTGCAAAATAACGGTTCCAAACGTAGTCGGATACCTTAAGGGTAGACATTGTAGACACTTAATTGACGTATGAGATCAATTCAGACGAATTTATTCCAAATATGAATAATTTAAACTTATTCGTATTTAATCGACTTACCTATTTTATTTTAAATTATTTCTATGAGGATAATTTCAATGTGTTCTTTATCACTATTTCCATCTAAATCACTATTTATTTTAAGCTAATCTCTATTTATTTTACCTCAAATTATATCAACACCGCTCAATAATTCGTTCATAAAATATATTTTCAGGAATAGAAATATTTTTTATGTTACATAAAGAAGGCAAAAATATTTCTAAAATCCCCATTCTATGTGTTATTATGTTATCATTCAAGTTTGTGAGAATATCAAAATGTTGGTGATGAAGGAAAACAATTTTCTCAGATTTCACATCAGAAACAAATAAAACTTGACATAAAATTTCCCTAATAGGGAATCAAGGAACTTTTTCATTGAGATTTAATTAGAAATAGGAATCAAAGCTGGGGAACCGAAGAATGTGCCCTACACACATATTTGGTCTTAAAATTTATATTCGAATCATTAAGATATTATATTCTAGTGAATTCATATACTTGTATGCGCAAAGCAGCCCATCATGAATGAAAAATATTTAAATATATATAAATCAATCCTTGCTTCAGATTTAAGTAAAAAATTGAAATTATATGAATCTTACAATTCTAAATCAATCCCAATTAAAAATATCAATGACGAATATAGAAGATAAAATTCCAACGTTTTCAAACAAAATATTAAAATTATAAAATAAAATGTAATAAAACATCCAAGTGCAACCTCGGACATAGGACCGATAAGTGGGGTTAGACTAGTTCCATGGCACCAACCTTTCCCTATTGCAATTAGGTAATTTAATCGGGAAAGATCCATTTCTCAAAAATTTGAGAAGTTAAAATTAAGCCATTAAACTTGATAAATCAATCTATTCGTCATCGCATTCTGAAAGATATTATAACATTAAAATGCTAAAATTCTAAAACAATTAAGTGCATAATATAAGTGAACCATCGAACACCAAAGATGATGCACCCATCTTCCTCTCCTCTCCTCTTAATTGAAAAAGAGCAGCACTTGATTTTGTAAAACAGCATATTTATCTTGTATGGCCTCGTAACCACACTTGGAGATCGATTTTGGCAAAACTCATTTTTAGTAGATCTGCAATCTTCAAAAGAAACAAGCTTGCATACTTTAGTCTGCAGGTCTAATATTTCAAAAACTGGAACTTTTGCCCATAAACATCTACATTCTTATCCTTGATAGCCGATAAACCGTTTATTAGTGGATGCTTCTCAAACTTCAAACTATTTTTTTCTTCCTTATTGAAAGTTTATTTTCACAAAGCCCATTCTAAACGGATCGTCACACTATATAAGATGCATGACTGCTAAATTTGAAGTATGTAGGTCTAACAGTTCCTAGTATCTCGTGATGAGTTTGTGATTCAATTTCTTATGTATGTATTTGTGTGTTTATTTCATTTAATTTTGTTACTCTAAATTGAAGTTCCCTTCACACAAATGTTTTGTAAGATAATGATAAAAGTTATTTCACACAAAGCGTGAAGTGGTTATAGAAAAATATTTTAAGCTTATAAACTATAAAACAAAATAATGCGTATAATGCCTTTAATTTATCTTTGCATTCTTATACCCTCAACATCTTTCGTATTAAGTTTTCCAATCTGGGATGAAAATTTATAGTTGAAAGTAATTTGCGTACAATAAAAATAGATTTATGTATGCAGCTCTAATTATTATATTATTGAATTTAAGTAACTTGTTTAGCTATACACACCTTAAAAAATTCAAATTTTCGAGAATCTAACATTTTTCTCATCAAATGCTTTCATGAATTGAATATGATCTTACAGATCTATTCATTGTTTATTTATACCGATTGCCTACTTTCACAATAATACTATTTTTACTGATACATTAATGGCCCATATTTCTTACATATAGAGAAATGTGAGGTAAAATTTCAGATTTAGTTTATTTTACTAGTACAATAATATAAACTGTGTTTTTTTTATATAATAATAACTTAAGGTGAATAATGTGTTCCATAGCTATTTTTAAAATCAAAAGTATTTGAATTTAAAGCAAAAGTTCACAAATACCATCCCATCGCCTTTTCCAAAGTAAAACTCATTAAAAATAAATTGCTATCGCAAATTCATCAGGTAACTATTTATGGCAACTAAAAAGATGATATGTCTGTCTTCTCTGCTTTAATGATATCACGAAAACGCAAATTGAAGTATTTTGTGATCATTATTATGATTTTTGTTACACATATGCATATTTTTTTTCTTTTTTTGAAAAATATGCACCATTCTAGAATTTGTTTACCCAAATTATTTTTTTTTCGGATTCAGTCTTAAATAGTCATATACTATGAAAATACTGATAATGTTTTCTTTTTATATAATATTCTATGTATTTATATATATATATATATTACACTACTTCTTCTCGTATTAATTATTTTGTTTTGTTTTCTCTGTTGTAAAATCGGCATATAACCAATTACTCTAAATTAATGACGTCCATTTAATGATGTATATGTTGCAAACACATAAACTTTTTTAAAGAAACTGGCATTTTTTACACATAAAATAGTTTTACCGAAGTCCGTGACATTAGAAAAAAATGCTTATATTTTCTCCCTATTTATATTTAATGTTAGTACTTTTCAATTTTCTTGCAAAAAAACTTCAAATAAATATACTACAAAAAAGAAGCATGCGCTTAAGAAAATGCAATAACTTAGTACCCATAATAAAATATTGCGTGAAGAGAAAAAAATGTACCTTATGGTAAATTAAAGTAATAAAAGTGATATGTGTATATAAATGAGATTATTTACGTAAAAACATTTTTGAGATTTAGTTTTCTTTTAACTTATTAAAGATATCCGAAAACAAGCATTCTATAGACAAGAAAAAACCCTAAATCCCTAAAATGTGTTTCTCTATGTTGCAGTGACAGAAGTCCTTTGCGAGAAGCATGACTGCTTCAAAACGTGCCTGTTTCAACTCGGACGCAAACCGAATGCCTGTCACTTTACTCCAAACGCCATTTTAAGTTGTAAAGCACGTTTGCAACTCACCCCTTCGTGTCAAAACCAAGGTTACATTCACGCTACTTGCCGCCAAAGTGCGTGATGTCTGTTCTTTGGTGTTCTTGAATGGAAATGCTATCCCCTATGTTCTAATTGTTGTTACTCAAAAACCAGACACGAAAATTAAAACTGAAGTAAAATTAATTTTAATTCACATGTTCTCAACTCCGTTTAGAGCTGAAAATTTTTTAAATCCTTTTTATGTGAGGTTTCATCAAAAATATTTTAACTCCAATAATAAGGGAAAGTCTAAGAATAAGTGATGATAAAAATACTTTTATTTTCCTTGTTTCTTTATTTATCCTTTATTTTAAATTTTCTAAGCTTTATGAAGCATTTATATCTATGACATTAATTGATATAGTGACAAATATAAAAATATTGAACTTAGTGAATGGTTTAAAGCAAAAATACAGTTATTAACCTCTCTTAGCCCGATATTTGTATATTTTGTAGAGCACTGGAAGTTAGATTACACTAAGGATGGTAAATTTGTTGTTGGGAACAATACTTTCTCTATTAGGGGTAACAGTTATTTATTAATTTATACTAGGTTGCACAAGGATGTAATGCAAATCATTAACAAAAATAATAAGCAAATAATATATGGACGATTTTTCATAACAATCACTTGACCTCTACTGAAGATTGGTGGTCACTAAAGGGTGCTTCTACTTATTTGGACAGTCAGTTATAGTTATTATGATAAGAGCGTCTACACTCTTTTTTCTGCACTAAAGATATGTTTATATGTATGTCTTATATGTAAAAGATGAATTAAAAATGCAATTCAACGGAGTTTTTCTCACAAAAATAAAGGAAAATACTGGATTTAATTAATTACCCGTTAGAGAGAGTAATTTTTAGCTATATCTCTGCTTTATTGGTATAGCAAAGAACAAATTGTTATTTTTTCTATTTTTTTTAAATTAGAAACATGACTTGGACATAATGTAACTATATGCATATATTTTCAATGTAATATTAAGTTGAATGTTTTACCTGTACATTTCATTGAGCTTTTTGATAATTTTTTTGAAACAATGCGCACACTCACACACACAAATATGCTGTATATATATAATTCCTTCAATCTAATTAAAAACGTATTGCTATCAAAAAAGATAATGCATTTCCTAAACTTAAATATATTTCAAAAACGAATGTACTTTAGGTGTATTTTCAAATTTCATTTGAATTCTGATAAAAATAATATGTTACTACTTTGTCGATCAGTAAATATATATCATTTTAGGGACAAATATTATTTTATGTCAGTTATATGAATATTTCTGGAAATTGAAAATAAAGTCTCTTTCACCTACGTATATCCGAAGATTTTTCTTCAAAACTTAATTTAATGTATTCGCTAATTATATTCAGCTGCAACTCTTTGCACCTTCCTAGAAAGTTGAGCATTGAGCTCCATTGATTGTTAATAAGTCTTCGTATGATACATCGCCTTTCTTCTCACAAACGATTTCAGTTAAGGCGTTGAGATATTTTTCTGCGAGGACTTGCAGCAATGTACTATCACAACCGTATTGGAGGCACTATACAAAACGTAGCACATGGTTGTAAATTCAGCGCGTTCTACATATACGAAATCGGGGTTGTCAACTTGACGTGTTATTATGAATGATGGCATTGTTGCCATAGTGCGTAATAAATTCATTACAGCATCGCCAAAATATTCTTTTGTACAAAGAAATATAAGGGGGGTATTTTTTTACTTTAAAATTTGCAATAATTTTAAATAATTTTCATCAGTTACTTTGCATGTTAAATATTTTATTCTTTCTATCTACGTTATAATATTTCGAGTTATTTTTTATATCTTCCGCAAGAGAAAAATTGCATGTAATTTCGGTAGTCTGAACTCGATTTAACCTCTTTTAAGTTTTCTCCAAAGGAAAACATATTCCTCTCTTTACTTACATTTTCCACCAAATATATATAAAATCTGGGGGAAATATAAATAACTCCCTTATGTATATTCTAAACTCACTGCAAAAATAATCAGAAAAAATTCGTTGTCACGGTATTTCTTACTCTGCATACAAGAAACCGCATGATTGGTTCAAACTTTTTGCAAACAAGTAACTACGTAAACAGGCGTATAGCCATCTTTCCTTGGAATAGATTTTTAAATAATATATAAGCCATTCGATATTGGTATCAAATAGCACTGACTGTAAAATCAGTATTTTCTGTAAAATACACATTCAAAAAAAGATAAAACGTGACTCGGTTTTCCCCTTCTTTCTTCCTTTCGTTTAATCGGCGTTTTAAGTTAATAGTTTGTTTTCCTCCGTTGATGAATAACATATAGATTAGACATTATGTAAGCGATTTGATCTTCGTTCTACTAAAGAAATGTCCTTAGAAAGAAAAAACTGAATTTAAAATGTTTTTGGAATGAATGTGTAGCAAAAATGAAACTGGGTAAAACTAAAATTTTGGAAGATTTTGTCTTTTAATGTTGTGCCACTTTTTGCACGATCATTAAAATTAAAGTAACTTCTAAATTATTTGAATAACTGCACGTATAAATAAGTGGTTCAGTATGAAGATGTTTTTCTCTCTAAACTCAAGAATATATCTAAGTTTTGCCAATTTTATTTTTCAGTGATACCCATACAGAGTTTAAAATTTGTAAGTATAAAATGCAATTTATTTAAGTAATGGCTTTATAATTTAACATTTTTTGCATATTATATTTGAGAGATTAACACAGTAAACTGAAATTATATTCAATTATAGCAAAAAATATACATTAAGTTTCGAATAAAGATAGTCGGAATTCTGGCTGAATCTATAAGAAAAATGTTTAATTATATGAGTTATTATTCTAGTTGGGTTACTGGTTGATAAAGAGTTCGAGTCTTGCCAAACTGCCCTTGGCCATAGAGCCAAGGTTTCAACTAAGCTCAGTAGAAGCTGGTGGCTTTTCCGTAAATGCATGACGTCATAAGACTATTTTTCATTCCTAGGATTTCTGATCAAATTCAGCCAACAATTGATTAGATAAGGGTATTTTTTTACTTGGTTAATATTGCAGTCATTGATGGACTTCGTGTACTTTAACAACATTTCATTTAGTTCAAGTCACAGAGCCAAAATAATTATTTCAATGGTTTGTAGAGCATTCTTAATATTTCTAGTAATTATTTGGCCACTTAGATCACACATCAAATATGAGTTTCATCGAAAATGTATTGGACATGATCAAAATGTCAGTTTTTGCACAAAACTGGGCATTGACCACACTTTGAAATTAGGTATCAGGCTGTAGATGTATTTTGGCTAAATATTTCTAAGGAGAACTTTTAACGTCTTGTTGACTCAAAGTCAAGTCTAGTTGTGAATGAATTGCAGCATTTCGCCAGCCTCCACACTTTATACGGTGTCATGGGACATATACCATAAATGTTGCCATTTCAGTATTATTTTTCTCTCGTGTTTCTAATATTTCAATTTTTCAATACGAGATCCACAATTTCTTATTGAAATTGACATTTCAGTGCTTAATTATTTACACTTGGTGCAATTAAATGTTCTCCTGAAATGCATTTTGTGTTCAAAAAATTACTTCCAAAATTTCACTCTTGGAAATAGGGTTTTTTTACTGGTTCTTGCATATTTATATAAATACATAATTATGAGCACTAGTTATAAGTCAAGCACTAAGTAAGGATTTAATCTCTCCGTGACTCAAAATGAGCCTTCAAATAACAATGTGGCTTACATTTCTCAGAAACATTGAAATCCTATTTCAGTTAAACTTTTCTTTTCATTGTCTCATGTTTTGCGTTGTTGCATTTTTAATGTAATCTTTCATATTAATTTTTAATTTATTTTCTGTGTCCTTTTAAAAAATTTAGAAGGATGCATAAACATACTTAACACCAGAAATATGGAAAAACAATATGTTATTATATTATATTTTTCTTAAAAAATTACTATGTTGGTATCTATAAAAATATTTGAGATAAGAGTTTTAGTTAAATGTAACGACGTCATAGAAAAAAAGTTATGAGCATTCTGACGTGATTTATGAGCAACATAAAGAGACGAATAAATATCGTGGAACATTTTAAGGAAATATTCAAAAAATAATAATTGAAAAAACATACAAAAATATATAGAAAAATATATTATGTCAGCTCAGTAAAAGAGTTTTTATTAAGAAAACCAGACATGTACCCAGACAGCATTTTTAAAGTGAAACCATTTTTAATATGAAACCTATATATAATCATCATTCTTTTTTTTTCTAATAACGATTCAAGTGATATACCATCTCCAATATCAATATTGTCATACTTTTGGAACTGAGCTAGCTTTTATCTTATGTACTAGTTTCTTGTAGAAATGAAACCTAAAAATCGATGAACGCCTTGTCAAACTTTTAGTTGCAATAGCCTATGTACTACATAAAATACAAGGATAAAACTAAATCCTTTTTAGTGATGAACATACGTTATTCTCAGAAATCTCTCTAAACAGTCTGTTAAGCGACACTGTTAGAAAATATTTTATTGAAATAGTTTAGAAAGAAATATATACATATTATTTTTATTACAGTCACAAATTATAAAACTACATAAAATATTTCAAAAATATTTAGCATTTATTAACTTTTCTCTTATACATCATTGAGATAGAATGTTTTTAAGTAATAAATATATATTTTTTATTTTATTTCCAAATACATCAAAATTGGATTGTTTATATCAAAAACTGTCAATTTTAAAATAAATATTTAAAATGTTCTTTTAAATATATATTTTTAAACCTGAATTATAGAAAGTACTTTTTTCCATTTTTTTCTGGCTAAAAAAATATAGTTTTAAATTATTTAAATTTAACGGAACGATATACTGTAACTATTTAAATATTTCATGAATTGGATTTCGAGGTTACTGTATTATTCATAAACTAAAAAGTGAAATGTTTTAATGATTATTAAATTGTTTACGTATTCTTAAATAACTAATATTTAATATCATATTTAGGTTTAAACTTAGACATTTTAGTTGGTTATGTAATAAAAGACACTCAAATTACTATTTTTTTTAATTTTAATGAATATATTTATATAAAAAACTGTTGAAATCGTTTGAATTTTCCGTTTTTAAATTGATAGGCATGTTTCTTTTATTAAGTGGATATCTAAAAAGAACGTTCAACATGGAAATATACTCACAAGGGGACGTTACAGCAGTTTCTTGAGGTGTATAGGTACAAAAAAATAAATAAATTACCCATTTTTTAACTTTTAAATTAATCTAAAGATTTGACATTTGCAAAGCATATTCTTTTGTTGAGTAAGTGTTTGGCAAAGATTTAAGGGGGCGTTTTACATGAAAGTTTCCGTTTTGTTAACTCTTAGATTAACAAACTTTAAATAAAGTAAGCATGTTCCTTTCATAAAATGTAATCTTCTCAAAACAGGTTTTACCGAAATCACCTGTCAAGGGGAGAGGCAGTTACGGATGTACAAATTTGTGTTAAAAATGCCATTTTAGAACTATCATACCTACAGACTTGGAATTTCGGTAAAAAAAAGTTTCCTTTCTGGTGTACATCCATTAATAACGGGTTATACAAAACTCAAAACCATTTTTATGTACATATTTGCTAACAAAGGGTTTTCATGTGAAGGGCTTAAGGAAGTGAGAAGTATAAATGTTTTTTAACTATAGAAATCAATATTCTTTTTTTTAAATTAATAGGCTAGGGATATAAGAATATTTTAAAACGTATGAAAGCTTAATGGTAAGACATATGTAAATCACTAACTGTATATTTTTACAACAACATGAAATACCTAGTGAAACAAAACTGCAGGTCGGATTTTAATTAAATATGGTGCGTATATGGGACTGATAAAATAAAAAAAATCATTCAATAAATTGTTGTTGCTGTGTCCAATCCTTCAGGATCTAGTGGCAGCCAGATCAGATCCATGAGACCATTAACCCTAACAAAGTCCAGTACCAAAAGTGGACTCAGATGGACGTCTTCCAAAGCTAACCCCAATCAGTCGAGGATATGTTTTGGGGAAACCGGCAATAGATGACACTTGAAACAAGCCTGGAAAACCTTACGGCCGAATTCGAAGGTCTTGCCTTTCAAAAGCCCACTTAGCAATCTGGACACAGCCGTTTGATCGTTTCCATTTACGTCAAATTCCAAAGCATCCCCAGGGCTTTACCTACTAATCCCGGGATGCTCAAAAAGGGCTATCCAGACTAGCGTGTCCTTGATTTTCATTAAAGAGTAAATCTCTCGATATGTAAGTGCATAATCATTCGACAGATACAATACACATGAAATATCATGTGTGACATTCGTAGAAGTCAGAAAGTACGAAACAGCAGTTGTAGAATATATTGAAGAAAATGCTCAGTATGGGATATGGTTCCCATTGTTCTGAAAACAGTCCTCATACCATGGTTTTATACCGGAAACAAGAAAATTCATGAGCTTCTGGGGTTATTAATCCAACTCGTTCGGAAACTCTCTTTTCAGGCCTTGGGTGGCTCTTAGAGAAGATTTGCGAGTTGTAAATGCCCTCACCAAAAAGTCCTAGCTATACTCTATACAAATGAGATGTGGAGATCTAACTGGTCAGGAAATCACAGAGTTTGAAGATCTATTCCCTATATCTTACATCACTCACTGAATCTCTTGCAAAGGTATAGAGGTTTGTGTGGCAGTCCAACTTGATACCTACCCAAACCGTCAAGCCTCCTCTATCCGTCAATTTCTCAAACATTGGATGGCAGGTAGTGAGTCAGTGGTTTTCTCCGTATATTCTCGCCGTAGTTTTATATGGAGAAAACAAGAGATCCCCTACCTGCCCTTTAATGCCGGAGAAATCGACAAGTACGATAGCAGAGGCTTGATAGTCTAGGCAGCATCCCGTTGAATGACCGCACACAGCTTCATGTCTTTCAAAGAGGCACTGTGTGTGCTATGAGGCATAAAGATGAGGCCGTGGATCCCTATGTTTGTCTTTTCAAGAGTGCCTTTGGGCCTGACTTTATTTAACGGATCACGACGCGAGGCACATAGATCTCATCTGGTAGATGAACTTCTGGAAAGTGGGCAGGACAGTTAGATTCGCAGACCTCATCCGTACAGCGTGCCTGGGACGTTTTGAGGATAACAATTTGTACTAAACTTAATATTCAGTTTTTTAAAAATAAATCCAATATTTGTTTAAAGTAATTCAAACAAATATATAACAAATTTAAAAAAAACTATTATAATTATCATAATAAGTAAATTAACTCAAAACAGGTGACCTTAAGGTATCCGACTATCAGCGACAACTTTTTTTTTGAAAAAATGGAGACATGGGGATTTTTTTTTTGTGATTTTTAGATTTGTTTAGTATGTTTTAAGGAAAAAACTCCTAAAATTGAAAACAGAAAAAAAAATTATTATTATTAAAATGGGAAAAAACTGGTGAAAATATACAAAAAATTACATAAACGGGGAACACTCTGTATAAAAAATTTATGAACGAATTCTCAATTTTTCAACTTTGATGTGTTACTTTGTTATTCATGTTTGAAATGACCTTCATGATAAAAGATATTTTATTTTTTACAAAAACTAGAGCACTTTATCTTAGTGATTATATGAATTTCTTTAAAAACAGCGGTTATAGTCACATAAAGGACTGTAAATTTTGTAATAAAACAGTGATTGATAAATCTGAAGGTCAAAACACTTTCACTGTTATATAGAACATACACAAAAAATTTCCTTAAATTATTTTCAAAACTTTTTGAGCAATCGCCGTCCCCGTCTGAGCTTTTTCAAAAAAAACGCATTTCGAGTAAAACGCGTTTTAAAGTTTGACATCTTGTGTAAAGTTATGGCATCTGCATTTACTAAAACACCTGTAGTTTTTGTTCTAGTGAAATGGAAATATAAAAACTTGGTATATGTATTGAGATAATAAGATGTCCTATAAAATAAAATAATAAGAAAATTTGCCTATTTTCAAGAAAATCATGATTTTTGGGTAGTTATATATCTTATTTATTAATTAAAATAATGAAATTTTAAAAATATGTTTGGCATCATGGCTTATCATTTTCCAACTACACGAATCATAATCTCGAGATTAATTCAATCCTTTTCGTTTAAATTGGAAAAAAAACAATCATTTTTTTCACTTAAATTTCTGAAGGAAAGCTGAAAATATTGTTTTCTTTAAAACAAATTTGCATGCACATTTAACAAACAATAGATATTATTTGAACATAAAAAAAAATAAATTTGACTCTTTTTTTAGAAATCCAAAGAATATTTCTAAATATTTAGGAATTAAAAATATTATTTTTTCTATAGTGCATCTTGGATTTCAAAATATAGACGATAGTATATAAGATTAGGATATAATATAATACTTTGTTTCCGCATTCCGAAACAAAAATTTCATATATTATGTGTAACATTTTTTTAAGAAACTCTTGTGTTGCATCTGTCAGCAACATATGACAAATATCAAAGTTACATTTTCTCACTCTTGCGAGGTATTTAATGTTTACCATTTTTTGGAAAATGTTATAAAGCCTCACTAAAAAAAATAATAATATTTCTAATTCGTGGCATAAAAGCCTGCACGTGTGCTATTGAGAAAAGGTATTTATTTTAGTGCTGGATTTTATTTCTAAGGTTATACAAGGTAATTTGAGAAATGATTTCATTTCAAAGAATTATGTTGTTTAACGACACATGTAATGTAGACACATGCACAGACACATACATACACATGCATATATATATATATATATATATATATATCGGGTGTCCATAATTAAACGATACTTCTTCAAAATTGTGTACAGACGAAACTATTGTTCAGAAAGTTGTAAAATTCTGTGTACGACATAAAGAAGGGATGGTAATCTGTTTGAGCGAATAAAAAAAATTAGTTCAAAATTTCGCCACTAGAGTTCGCTTTTGAATGAAGGCCACATTTATTACCAGTTTTCCATTTGTATTTTATTGCTTTTTTATCCACAGGACACGGTAACAAAATAACTGATACTCATTCAAAAACACAATCTCTAAAATGAACTGCAAACTTTTTTTCGACGTCGCACAGCAACCGTTATAAAAGCAATAAACTTTCTAGGGAGATTAGTTTATTTTCAGTGTACTCGGTATTGTTAATCAGAATGTCATTACGTTTACCAGATCGAGGGTTGTTAGTAAAGTTATTCTATCAAAACGATAATTCCGCAAAAGTTGCTCTACGGAAATTTCGGACTTTAAAGGGGATGTGAAAAGTTCATTGACAGCTATAAATCTTCAATTAATGGTAACCAAATTTTGAAGAAACATGATCGTTGAATATTCGTTCTGGAAGAGGAAGAAAGTCTGTTTCTGCCGAAGCAATAGAGAAAGTTGCACTTCAGCTGGAAGAGGACAAAGCATCCAACGTGCAGGCTAGTACAAGTGTTCGCCTTGTAGCAGAAGCATTGGATCTGCCTCGTTCAACTGTCCAGAACATCATGCGAATCATTCTCCGTTACTATCCAAACAAGCTTCAACTTGTGCAGGAATTGCTTCCACATGATTTCGAGACACGACATCTGTTCTCACTGCAGTTTCTTGCTCGTTTGGAAGTTGATCCAGAATGACCTCTGGACAGACGAAGCACACTTTCATTAGGACGGTTCAGTGAATACTCACAACTGTCGAATTTGGGAATCAGACAACCCGCATTCCACCTTACAAGTTCCGCTACCCTCACCGAAAGTAACAATGTGGTGTGGGTTTTCGCGTTTTTTATTCTTGGCCCGTATTTTTTCGAGGAATTAGGTGCTGGAGGTCCAATAACATGTTCTATCACTGTACAGCGATATGCATCGTTAATACGGAATAAAAATATTCCGGATCTGCAAGCACGTCCGGGCCTTTCACGCATAATTTTTATGCAAGATGGAGCTCCTCCACACATTACACGTTGTGTTAAGGACGTTCTTAAACATCACTTCACAGTAGAACATGTGATCAGCCGCCAATTTCTTCATCTGAGGCCTCCCCGATCACCTGACCTCAATCCATGTGATTTTTGGCTTTGGGGCTATGCAAGACAAGCTGGTAAGTTGTGTTCAACCAAGATCTTTACCTTATCTCAAAGACAGTATTTCATGACATGTTCTTAAAATGTCCCAGAACACACTGCGGTCAACGGTGGAACATGCTATCTTACGATTTCAAATAGTAGCTGAAAATGATGGCCATCATGTTGAGCCTTTATTGTTGTAACAAAATTGGTAATCTGTTATAAATGTATGCTAAGTATTATCTCCATTAAAAACGCCCTCTAGTGGTGAAATTTTGAACTATTTTTTTTAATCGCTCAAACAAATCCCCGTCTATTTTTTAGGTCGCACACAGAATTTTACAACTTTCTGAACAATAGTTTCGTCTGTACACAATTTTGAAGTAGTATAGTTTAATTATGGATACCCGGTATATTGACGCATATATTTTGATAATGGTTTTAAAACATATACTATCACACACACAAATCAGGTGAAATTCTTCATGAAGTATTACAAGTTTCAATAAATAATCATAAACTCACATGCATATTTAAAAATAGTTAATAACTTATTGAAAAAATTCAAGATACAAATATTTCTTCATTCTATAGGTTTTATTTTAAAAATATTTTCAACTCTATTAATATTGATGATGTGATAAAAATTCTTTCTCTCTCAAAATAACATAAGAGTAATTTATTTAAAAATATTAATAATGATATATTTTGTTCTATCATTAGGTTTGTACTAAAAGATAACTATATATAAACAGATTACATTTTTGCCACAAGGTGGCTCAGCTAGCAACTATCTAGCTAATTTATATTTGGATTATTTTGAAAACACAGCTTCATGGATAATTCTGAATACTACATTTTTCATTATAAGATGATTCTATCATTTTTGTAAAGCAAGGCATTTTTAAACATAACAGTGATTTTTAACCTCAATATCTTAATTTAATACAGACAAAAAGTAACAAATAGTAAGCATTTTTTCACATAGAAATTAAATTAAAAGATAATGCTATAATTATTAATATTTTTGGCATGATAGATGAATTTAAATTCAATATTATAACAGTACTTCAATGGAAAAGTAATTCACATGTTTCATTATTAAGAAAAATTCTTAATAATTATATGCAACGCAAACAAATTTCTTGTTTCGAAAAAGTCAGAAAAAAATAAAAAAGAAATTATAACATTTCATTAAATGCAGTTTAATTTAAAAATACACAATTAAAATTATTAATAGTTATGTGTATAAAGAAATTCTATAAATAGTAAAGATTAAATTCCCCGGAATATCAATAGTTTATTATAATAATTTTTCCTAGTTAAACATAGCAACCCGCATATTCAAGTTATAGCTAAAATTACTTATATTTTTAGTTTTATTTTAATAACAGTATTATTTTACTGATTTAAAAATGTAACCGTAACACCTCTCTAGCAATTGTAGTATTCATACGTATCATTTAATTATTTTAATTCTACTAATTTAATTCTTTTACTAAGTGCTACTATTCCGCCAATACCATGCTTTGATTTTGTATTTGGTTCCACTATCTGGTAATAACTTGTTTGCTCTACTCAAATTCAGCGCGGTCTATGCATTTTTGAATGTAATTTAGGTAATTTTCCTTTATCTTGTAATGGATTTAAAAGTCAATCCATTATTTTCAATAGGATTTAGCTCAGTATTATTAACAGAAAGGGGAAAGGTTGGCTAGCCAGAAAATACATTCAACACCGTTTTATATAAATTATTTTACATATAAAAGCTATCCTAAGTCAGCAATATTTGTAATGATGCAGCATCCATATATATTTTTTAAATTCTAATATTTTTATAAATCATAATATTCGTTTTATATTCCAATTTCTGTTTTTGTTTGCTTCAGCTATAGTAGTATAATGATTCATGTTTATATTGTTGAAGAATATTAACTATGTACTTCAACTAGAAATTTAAAAGTTTCAAAATATGTTTACTGTATGTGTGTGGCTATCTTTTTATTTAAATTTTAATGATTTTTCAAAATTATCAATGACAAAACGTTTTTTTTTTTTTTTTTTTGCCTGTGAAAATTTCCTTTTCTTTCCTATGGTATTACAAAACTCAAGAATTAGCACTAGTATACTCATTATGTTCCACTATCATTAATACTGTACACATCATCATAAAAATTCTAAAAAAAGGGAATAAAAAGAGTGCATTAACTAAAATATTATAACTAGGAATCTATAACTAATAAATTAATTAATCCCGCATATTGCATTTTTTTAATTAAATAAAATAATAATAACTGAGTTTTATTTTATGAACTCCTGAACTACACACACAATACTGAGTGTGGTAAACTTGAAGGTATTATAATGAAAGCAATTGAGTCGTCGAGGCCTTTGAATCACTTTTAATAACATTTTTAAAGTAAAGTATATAAGTTACGTCGATGAAAACTGTATGAATAAGATTTATTAAAGTGTGTGTTATTATTAATAACTCAATATAATTTTCATAATATTATGATATGATATTCGTTATATATAACTAAGAAGATTGCATCGACAGTTAAAATCTGGTCGTATATATTCTGGTGTTTACGTGAATAAAGTAACGTCCTCTGATCAATGTAGCATGTAATTATTTTTGTCATATTTGGTATATCAATCATTTATTCATAATTCGTATATTAACCATTTATTCCTAATTCGTATAATAACCATTTATTCCTAATTCGTATATTAACCATTTATTCTTAATTTGTATAGAAACCATTTATTCACTATTCATGTTATGAATTTCAATCAAAGGCATACACCCTGTATTATTCATCTTTACAATTCTAATCTTAACTCTGTAAATACGACACACACACGTTCCATTTTTTCTTCATGCCAACACTCTCCTGGAGGAAAATCGAGTTTTACCGATAAAGTTCACTTCGCAGCATGAATGTGAAAAATAAGATTATGACAACCCTAGCATATGTGAGCATAGTTACTATATTTGGTGACGTTGGTGACACGTTTGGTGGAAAAGGATATACCCAAGATACCATTGAGAAGTCATTGACTCCACTCTTCTAAAAATTTGCATGAGGTGAAATTCTTTGAGACAAAGGTCGAGTCATTTCAGAAGAATTCAGTTTAGAAGAGCTGATTATACTCTAAAGAGTACGTTTTCCCCTTCTGTTATAATAATCTGCTACATTTTTTGTTTGTGTATATACGTTGGTTTCTTCTTCGTGCAGCCATTGTTTGTCACTTTCTATTAACAAATATGTTACGATTTAAATAATTGGAGTAACCCGCTACTTTTTCTCGACGCATATTAGTAACGTTATTGATCTTATGAGTGTTTTGAAATACATGACGCAAAAACGTATGAACTTATCTTTCAGACATTATTCAATAATATTTGTAAGTAAACAAATAAACTTTCGTAACATAATTTGCTTTCATTCCCTCAAGAAATGTGCCAAATGACTGCACAATAAAAACTATAGAACATAATCGGATTACGTGTTAATTAGTTTTCAAAAGCTAATAAACTGCTTAACTGTTTTAATCTTCTCTTTATATGTTTGTACGAGGTGTATTGAATTACTTAAGTTTGGGGAATACCAAACATATGATTCGATAAAATTCTCTCATGGCGAAAATACATAAATTTCTTCTATGATTTTCAATGTAGTTATGGTATTAAGCATGTAATTATGAGAATTATGGACATGGGAAGATTAAAGTAATTATCACGAAGAAAATTGTAGTGTGTTTTTTGTTTCTTTTTTAAGTAGCTTCTAATCATCTTTGTTTATTTTTCCCACCTGAAACTTCACCCGAACCCAAAGGCACATATTTTGCTAATTCACTAAACGGATCTGCAGCGCTAAAAAAAAACATATATTTTGCCTAAATGTAAAGGAAAAGGCAATCCTGCTATTTAATCTGCCTGATTAATTTCGTATTCTGATTATATCAATTGCAAAAGAACATAAAATGAATTATCATTATATGTTTTTGTTCTTCTGGCTCGAAAGCAGTGGAAAAATTCATAGAATGCTATATTATATATATATATATACACTCTGTCGCAAAAAATATATGCACCCAGAAGAAATCAAGCTACAATCACGAAACTCGGCAAGAATGTAGTCTGGTAAGAGATATGCAAATGATTAAAATTTCGAAAGCCAATGAGACAAGGCTAAGTGTGCTATGCGCATATTAGTTGCGCAACTGGGAGAGTTTAAAAGCATGAGTCCGAGCGCCGTACGGCTATCCAAACGAATCTGATGACTTTGATAGACGATATTGAGACTTAGGATACCTCTAAGACGTAACCGGCGGCAGTACGAGCAGCTGACGGACTTTGATAGGGGCCGTATAATAGGTCTCAGAGAAGCAGGTTGGTCGAATAGACGTATCGGCCGCCACCTCGGTCGGAGCGATATGGTAGTTGCTCGGTGTTGGCAACAGTGGATCACAGAAGGTAGAGTGTACCGTCGCGGAGGGTCAGGACGTCCCAGGAACACAAATGCTCGCGAGGATCGTGCAATCAGAAGAGTGGCCACTTCGGCACCAACGACGTCGCTAGCATCGATTCAACGCCACTTACCTCCTTCCAGACATCCAGTGCCATCAAGAGAAACCATAAAGGAGACGACTGACCGAAGTTGGCTTGAGAGCAGACGTCGCTAAGACGCTTACCACTGACCCCACATCATAGGCAGTGTCGACTGGATTTTGCCGACCTCGGGCAACTTGGGTGTGACAGACTGGAGACGTGTCATCTTCAGTGATGAATCCCGATTCAGTCTCAGTGCTGATGACCACCGCACACGTGTCTGGAGGCGCACCGGCCAGCGGTCCGATCCGGCATTTATTGTCGAGCGGCATACAGCAATTTCACAAGGTGTGACAGTCTGGGAGCAATTTCTTGGGACACACGATCATCTTTAGTGGTCCTTCAAGGCACTTTGACAGCTCGCAGATACGTGGACGATATTTAAACTCCGTTGTGCTACCCATGCTATCAAGTCGCCCAGGTGCCATTTATCAACAGGATAATGCTCGTCCACATACTGCACGACTCTCCCAACAATGTCTTCAAGGATATGACGTCCTACCATGGCCTGCCAGGTCACCAGATCTTTCGCCAATAGAGCATGTCTGGACGTGCTGGGAAGGCAACTGCAGCCGTCCTGAGATACAGGAGAATTAACTGCGCAGATGCAAAGACTATGGCAGGATCTTCCACAGGGGGTCATAAGTGATCTAATTGAATCGATGCCACGCCGAATTTCGGCTTGTATAGCTGCCAGAGGTGGCTTTACTACTTACTGATTTTTAACCTTTTGCAAGCTGTAACCGCTTAATAAAATGATATTTTGTTCTGAATTTTTAATCATTTGTTTTATTTTCATATACACTACATGCATACCAAATTTCGTGAATGTAGCTCAATTTCTTCTGGGTGCATATATTTTTGCGACAGAGTGTATTTCACGTATAGTTAGTTACATATAAAAATCGGAACTCTAACTACTTTCATTACATGAATAAATCGCATGGTATTTATTGGGAAACTGAGGATAGTGCAAGCAATACATTTAAATAAAATGCGATATTTCATCCATCAAATTATTTATAATAACTTGAAGTATAAATATATACGCATATCTGTCATTGTTGTTCCCGTGCCCATGAATTCAACAAAAAGAAAATTTACATATATAAATTTAAAAAAAACTCCAGATTCCTCGAAAGAGAGCAACAACTGCAGATACCAATTCTGAAGCGTCTTGGTTGAACAGTGATGCGAGGCCATAGTAATAAATTATTAGTTGAAGTAACCCAGGCTCGGTATTCGTAAATTGCATCATGGCCAATGTTACTAAATAAAGTTATCTCGGTTAATTAATTGTTAATAACTACAAACTCGATTAAAAAACTCATTTCGTTTAAGATATAGTTAAATTTATTGATAAATAAGTAAAAATTAGTTTTACAAAAAAAGTAATGGAAGAAAACTTAGCTTTGAAGGGAGGAATACATAGTCAACTTGGGCAGTCTACGGTTGGGTCGCAAGCTCCTTCTACCTGTTACGTCTTTCCTGCAATTTTGGGAGACAGCGCCTCTTGAACTAAACTAAAATTAGATGAACGCGGGCGCCTATTCCCAGAAGGATGGGAGAAAAAGGTAAACCATGATTTTAAAATTAAACAAATACCGAAATCTCCCTCAAAACGGGGAGGGATAATGTACCCCAAAGCACGAGCGTTCTAACGAAACAGAGCGCCGGTGGGGAAGATACGCAGAAAGGAAGACAGGACGGCTGAAGACTGTGAATCAAGTCGGTGAAAAATTCACCTCAGAACCCAGAGTGAAAGATGCAGTGCAATGCAGCTAATTAAAGTTATTAAGAGTGTGAAAATAGTGTTTTTGTTGTGTTATGGGGGGTGGAGTGGGTTTCTCCACTTCGTTGAAGAGTATGCATATTTAATTTTAGGATGAGGATACGTAAACAGTGTTTGTGCTTTGATAATTGGATTGTCATGAGATTCAATGGATTTAAATACATTTCTAGAGAGTTTAGTGATGTAATTAGAAATCGACTCCATATGTAGATCGTTGTGTATCACGTCATTTCGGACGTACCAAGGTGCGTTCGTCATGACGCGGAGTATTTTGTTTTGAATTACTTGAATCTTTTTCATGTGGGTGGCGGCTGCGGCTCCCCATACGAGAGATCCATAAGTTATAACTGGGCGCAGAATCTGCTTGTATAATATTATTTTATTTTCTTGGCGCCTCTTGAAATTCGGGTGTGTTCCATTTTATTCTCAACCTCATCACGCCAAAATCCTGGTGCCGGACTAGTTACGGTCCTTCTAATTACGCATCTAATTGGACAATCCCCATCGCGCAATGCTACAAGTCCTGAAATTTATGCGTTCGTTGAACTCAGAAAAGTGCGGGAATCCCTTGAAGGAATCCCCCCACCGAAGGAATTTCACCACATCCGGTCATGGGGGGACTCGTATGTAAATTGCTAGAAAGCAAGAAACAATTTCTACCCTCCCATCAATAGGCTCTCTCCTGCAGGTGGTCTACAAGTGGAGTTAGACCCAGCTTTACTGCTCTAATTGTGAAAGCTGAGAACTCTAAGATATATTTTGTTGTAAGCGGTTTTACACTTCATGTAAGATCTTGTTTCCCGAGAATGGATTTTCCTGCTAATGTAATGATGAGTACTTAGTTTTTATATTTGGTTGTGGGTGTTATTATCTTGAGGAGTCGCAGTCTGTCATGAGTGAATACTAAAAGAAATGGTGTAAAAGTCTAAATCTGTCCTCACTGTTTGCATCAGTAAGTGTGATGGTGGGGCAAGATTAGCTTTTTTTGGCTGAAGAATCAGCGCACTTATTTCCTTGTGTATTTACGTGTGCAGGTATTCATTGTAGCACACACGATTTCTGCTTGTAATCTATCTAATCGACTAGGAACTTAACGAATAAGGTGATAGTCTCTCATTTCATGATGGTCTGTAAGCCATCATAAAATGGCAGACAATTTAAAACAAAAAAAAGGAGGTGTGTCTTGTTTACTTATATATGCAATATGTAGCAACAAATAAGTTACGTTTAATTCAATTTTTATGTACTTGTAATTTTTTATAAATTTTATCGATTTTATAATTTTTGAATTAAATAAGGAATATAAATCTGATGCAAATTCAGGCTGTCTATTTCTTTCCGAGTTAGATATAAATACATAAATGTAAAAATTGATTCCTCTTTCATTAAATTATTCCAAACTAGTTGAATATGCCTTGCAAATTAACTTATAGAATTTTCCAATGCAATTGTTTGGTTCTGAATGTAAATTTAAGAATTTATCTCACAACTCAGATCAATTCCACTCACTGTCTAGTTTCTGAATCATTTGCTGCGATTTAGCTGTCAATCAACAACTTTGAAAGTACATTTATGAATACTCAGACTGCTACTTAACGTTTATCTTTATTGACTACTGAATCAAAGTAAAGATTCTTTTTCCGCAAATTTATAATGTTTTAAACTGCAGATATTTTATTTCTTTAAGTGAAAGATTTAAAATTGGCTACCGAATATTCCATCAGAATTTTCAATGTGGCCCCCCTTCAATACAATAACAATTTATTGAATTCAAAATTACTATACTTTGACTGTGCAGATGAAAAACAACTTACGTAAACCTCTTAAATGTCACCAGTGTATATAAACGTCCTGCTCAGATAAGCGTTAAGTGTCCCAGAAGCATATGTACGTCTTTCCTAAGTACGATCCTTTCTGTGCATTTCTATTCTTAAAATTATTCCAAAGGCTTTGGAATGCAGCAAAAGGACCTTGAAAGTGTTTGTGAAGGATTTTGCTTATGCGTTCCTTTTCTCTTCCCCACTTGGCATTGGGGAGCTACACGCCTACCTTTTATTTGTCAATTAAATGATTAAATTATAAGCCGTACAAATTATAAATATAAGTGTTAATTTTGTATATGACAAGTCCATAGGTGTCACTGGTAATAATTAAACTTGTTATTCACTTAGTAGTATTAAGTTAATTATAAAGTACATTTTGTAGTACCGATAATTTTATAAGAGTATGAAATCAGTGTAAATGTGTACTTTTTTATCATGTCAGAATGTATTTTGTTTGCTTAATTTCAGTAAATTTTTAAAAGTTTGAGAATCGCTGCAGTAAAAGATACTAAATTTTTTTTATTAAAACTATTTAATGAAATTAGTTATAACCGAGTAAAATAAAAGTGAAAATGTTCTAGAACCTACAATGGCTAAGAAGAGAGAAAATGGAGTTCATGAGACACAACAAATGTAGATACAAAAAAAAAGTTTTTGGACTAAACTGGAGACCAGTTCTGATTTCTAAAGCTGTCGCTGAATTAGGCAACGGATTTAGGGTTAAACAATGCTTTATGGACCCACCTTCTCCGTACAGCTCGTACCATATATATATATATATATATATATATATATATATATATATATATATATATATATATATATATATATATATACATATATTTATATATATATATATATATATAGGGAAGAGTTTGGGAGAGTTTGTTACATAATAGTAGTGAGTGGTTTTATCATACTCTCTGAGTTTTTACATACTCTGAATTTTTGTTTATTTTATTTTATTTGGTTTTCCTACCGAGTTGCAAAGGGGGAAGTTTGATGCCTTCAAACTAGTTTAACCCCACTTATTCGGTCCTAAGTCCGAAATTGCTTTCTGACTTGCTAGGTTCTTATTTTTGTAGTTCCTTTTTTTTATTTATTATTTTTTTATTTATTATTTATTTTTTTATTTTCTATAATTTTGATCTTCATGTTTAGCATTTATATTTTTCTTACGCTATTTCTTGTAATGTTCATTATCTATTATTTCTTGTTTTTGATATATAATACAAATTTCTTTCATATATATATATATATATATATATATATAGGGAGAGAGTGAACTAATAGTATGAATTGAAAATACAGCATGATTTGTCTGCATTGCTGTATAAATAAACACCTGGTTTAGCTAGTTTGGCTAAAAAACCTGTTTTCGATGCCAAGTTTTTTCATTGTTTTTGCAATTACATTATTACAATAATGGTGACAAATCAAAGTTGTCGACGAAAATCGGTAATTAATTTAATTTAACTTAATTCATTCATTAATATTTGAAAAAACTGTATTAAGATCAAGGGTCATCGACAACAAGTTTAAAAAAAATATTTGAACATGATTAGTTGAATAGAAAGTATTTTATAAACGATTGAACATTTGAACATGATAAATATATATATAAATAGAGAGAGAGTGACCTAATCGTAGAAATTGAAAAATAAGCTTTATTCGTGAAGTTATATGTGTGATTATTCTCAAAAGTAGATTCTTTTTACAAAACTTCGATATTGCTCTGAAACATAAGTAATTCATTAACATAATCAAACTTTAATTTTAATTTAATTTTAGTTGAAAGCGGCATATTTCATTGTTTTTAGAAATAGATAAAAGATAATCAAGTATAAAGTTAGCTTACACAAGTAATTCATTTAAAGCTAATCATATGTACAAAATTTTTGCTCTATTGCTACTATTAATTTGTTTACTGCTCTAAAATACACTGGATTCAAAAAAAGTACAACCGGGTTTTTGTGTCTAATTTGCAAATGAATGAATGTAGAAACAAAAAATTTGGAGGATATGTGCCTTAAATAGTTTTTTATTGAATGCGTCATAGAAATTTGTATAAGTGTATTGCAAAAACGATTTATAACAAAAAAGCAATCTCTGCGGAAAAGTCCATTCTTGGAGAAAACAGCACATCACAGTGTTATGTGGTAAAATGGCATAAAAACAATACAAAAAAATAAGGAATGTGTCCACCCCTAACTTGAATGCATTGGCGGTATCGATTTCCCATGCTGTTTATTAAGTTGTCGGACACCGGAATAGGAAGCGAAGACCAGACACAGAGTAAGCCTTGTTTCAGCTCATGTAACGACCTTGGAGGAGGATTTAAAGCAGCAACCTCTCTGCCAAGATAGTCCCAAAGATGTTCTATCGGATTCAGGTCTGAGATCGAGCTGGCCATTCCATTCGTTCCAAACCGTGATCCTATACTCTCAACAAAGCTCGGTGAGGTCGTGCATTATCATCCATCAGAATGAAGTCGTTACCAATAGCAGCAGCATTGGGCGGACATATGGATCAAGGATCTCATCCCGATATCTAAGACCAGTTACGGTTCCTCCATGGAACACATGCAGGTCAGTGTCGAGCGAGATCCCTGCCCAAACCAGGATTCCACCACCTCTATAACTGTGTCTTTCAACTGTGTGGTGCCCAGTGCTTGATGGTATCTAGTGCGCTGTTCCTCCAGATCAGTAGACGCCCTGAATCACTCTCCATTGTAAATCTGGACTCGTCTGTGAACAGCACAGAAGCCCATTGTTGCTGCGTCCAAGAAACATGTTCTCTTGCCCAGCATAAGCGGTTCCTTCGCTGTCGTCCGTTGAGGGGAACGCACACAACTGGTCTTTTGCATTGTGAAGACGATTTCGCACCGTAGTAGCGGAGATTCTTTTTCCTGATGCTTGAAAGTGGTCTGCAACGAGCTGCGGCACAGTAGTGGTTCTTCTCCTTCGTGCCGAAAGAGCTAGAAAACGGTCTTCTGCAGGTGTTGTAGCTCGTGATCGGCCTGGAACAGGTCTTCTGGACACAGAATCTTCGGATTGGTATTGATCCCAAAGTCGCTGAACACATTGAGACGTCTAGCAGCATCAGTCTGCGACAATCCCATTTCCATCCATCCAACTGCCCGCCACCTTAACGAATTGGGTAAACGACGTCTCTGAGACATTTTCTAAACTCTATTGACTATTGTCACCAAAACTGCCAACAACTGTTGAAAATCAACACAACTTACACACAAAAGAAAGAAAGCTTGATATTTGCATATTTTTCTCTCACTCATAAATATACGTTCTTTTCTATAAAATAAAAGTTGTAGCAATCGTTTTTGCATTAATGTTTTTAAAGTTCGTTAGTATCATTCATGTAAACTATGCATTTTATTGTTACTGCCATTTTTTTATGGTGAGCTTCGAAAAACATGTTGTACCTTAACTTTTTGAGGCCAGTGTATTTTAGTTAAATTTCGCCAAAAAATACATTTTCCAAGAAACAATGAATCATTCCTTTAAAATATAATCTCTAACTATTATTATAATTAAAAAATGATCAATGAATGTCAGGTTCTAATTCCTTCAAAATTAAGTAATCAAAATAACTGTACCAATTTAAAGAAAATAATTTAGACTCTAAGCCACGTATGCTCACTTCTAAAAAATGATTTTATATTTAAGGGGTGTTGGAAAGCTAAAATCTTATTTTTTTGACAATTTGAGATTTTTACATTTTCAAATTGTCTAGATTTTAACCTTTCTAAAAATACCTTACTTTAACCTCTAGGGTATTCAGAAGACCTTAAAACGTATTTTTAAATAATCGTTGAATTTGGGCCACGCCCATTTTAATGGCGAAAATTGTAAACAAATTACTTTGTTTTGGCTTAAAAGTGTAACGACTGATATAAACCAAAACATGTATCTTTTATTTTAAATTGAGCCTTTTATTTTTTTATTTCCAAGCCAATTAGAAGTCTCACTGTATACTTTAAAATCAATTTATCTCAAAAAGTAAATTTTAATGTGCGATGTACCTTTTCTGAGAAACTACTGTTCACAGGTATGTAAATTTTTTTATGAATTATTTATAATGATGTCTAATATATACTAAAATGAGCTTTTTGTAAAAAACTCAAAAATTTCATTTTTACAAATTTTTTAAGTAAAAAATGTGTCAAATTTCGCAATGTTTGATAAAATATTTCATAATTTATTAAAAAATTCAAAATTAGCTAAAAGCTCATTTTAGTACAAAGAGAGAGGTGTACTTATAGTATGAAAATTTCAGGTATAGTATGAAAAATTTCAAGTATGTACATAAAACAGATTTTGAGAAAAGGTAGATCGAAAACAGCCAATTTAACATTGTCAGTAGAGAGAGAGAGAGCGAGAGAGAGGTTTCCAACTCCCCTTAAATGAAACATTTAATTTATGAAACCTGTGAATATAAATATTAAGGTTCACAACTGTAAATGATCCTAATGGCATGGCTAATAAAATAAAATTTAAAAAAGTAGAGAAGAGTGTGCATTGATTAGCTCCTAAACTAAATATATTCCAAATTCTAACAAACTGATTTTAGAATGAACTGATTTTAGAATGCCAATTTCCATTTCATTATAAAAGTGCGCTATGCCTTTTTCAACTAAAATACAGTTACCGAAATGTAAATAATGTAAAATTTTATACACTCAAATTTCTCTGAACATTCGCTCTTGTCATCTTAGTACTCTCTGAATTCGGTGAAGTTTACAAGAAAACATTCGAAGTTCTAAAAGAAAATTCTATCGAAGATTTCTGAAATAAGATGGTAAAAAATTGTGAAATTCCGAGAAATTTCCATCACATTTGAGTAACTCCGAAAACATAATAAAAAACCTCAGACAAACATTATAAATATATATATATATATATATATATATATATATATATATATATATATATATATATATATATATATATATATATATATATATATATATATATATATATATATATATATATATATATATATATATATATACATATATCTGTATGTATGTGTGTGTTTAAAAGTTGTTGAAAGATTATTTTGAAATATAATGTACTTTTATATTTTCTATAAAAGACATTATTTGATTTTCGAGGAAATATGGATTAAGGACATTTTCTAAAGCCTTTTATCCTTAAATTGAGCATTTTCTTTTATTTTGTGCTACTTGAAACATAAAACATTCAAATAAATTTAGCAACTTCAGATTAATGAGGAAAAGGTGTATATCTTTTTCTTCATATAATTTGGTATTAAAATTATTTTGAACACCTCGTGTACCTGAAACGAGTGACGTCGATATTCCCTCTCCGATTCACTTTACACCTTTAATGAACATTCTTTGAATGATAGAGTATTTTGGTGTAATTTCTTAGGTTCATTTTAAAAAATCTTGTACTGCGATTTTAAAAGTATTATTTAGCTGTATAACAGGGGTTATAATTGAAAGAGTGTGACAGTTGAAGCAAATACTTCTGTAATAAGCATTAAGAAGTTAATTACGTCGTTGAATTTAGGGGATTATTTTTCTTCCCCAAAACAAGTATCCTAGATCCAATGCATTCACTAATTCACTAGGAGAATCTTTTGAAAGGGAATAAATGAACTAGATTACTGAATCACAAAGAAAGGAGTACTTTTCCCGGTCAAATTGAGCAAGTTACTATGTAAGCTTGTTCATCACTTTGTCCTTAGAGAATTGTTTACTGAGCCTACATTGATTTATATATACACACATTGCTACAAAAGTTTTCCCACCGACAAATTAGTGTGTAATAGTTATGAAACTTGACATGAAGGTACATGTCAGGGAGATATGCAAATGATTAGAAATGCAGCATGATTGCGCATTGCGTAATGCCACTAGAAGGTACTTAATCCCATTCCCCTTGGAGTATAAAACATGTAAGAAGGTCTTAGTTGAGTGCACTTATTCTTCTACAAGGAAAACACTGAGGTCTTTATGCCAGTACCGAAGACAATATGAACAGATGTTAGAGTTCAAGAATCATTGGAATGATGAAAACTAGGAAGTCAGCTCAGCTAATAGCTCGTCAAGTAGGCCGTTCTGATTTGACTATGAGGAGGTGTTGTGACCAGCGGACAGAAGAGACGTCATTTCCACTCAAACCAGGCTCAAAATGCCTTCGACAGATCAGTCATCAAAAAATTCTTCTCATCACATGGCATGTACTATCAGAGTCAACTGCATCATTGACCGCTGTCCAGACACAGACAGAACCTTCACTACGGGCTCCTGTGTCTTACCTAACCACCGCAAAGTGCCTGGATGAAGGACATGTGGTTAAGCAGTCTATCATTGTGTTAACTCTATTATTAATAATCGCACTATTTACAATAAATTAATTTCTTGTTTTGCTATTTCCAAATATATATGTGATAGGTTGACTTAATTTTTCCTTTCCCCTCTTCGGATCTTGCTATTCCCTGTCACTTCTTTTCTTTCTAAATTATTTTGGCTTTTTTCCCACTTTTTGGTGGTTCCATTATTTTGATCAGTATTACCACCCCACCCCCCTTTTTTCTGTATCTCTGGACGTTTCCGTTCATTAATTCTTGGCAGTTGTTACGGCTATCTTGGGGTACAGTGATATTGGAGAAGGGACTGGAGTGGATGTGGACCTCTTTCCCTTTTGTCCCGATTTCTTAACTAGCTACCCCACCCTCCCCTTGCGAGGTTCTCGCGTCCGTAGCCACATGATTCTTCCTAACAATATATCAGAAGGAAAAAAAATGTTTGGGACTTCTGTCTCCTTTTCTAACTTTCCTTCCTGTTTTCTAAATGTTTTGGGGAGAGGTTTCCTCTCGTGTCCTATGTCTGTATCAGGGTCTTTCCTTCACATTAGAAGATAACACCTGTGTGTGTTTGTGGTGGTTTTTTGTATTTGAATTGTAAGTGTAAAGTACTTTTGCTGTATTCTTTCCTCCGGTTCTCAAGCATATTGGGGGAGTGTTCCTCATTCGGTACCTTTTAGTATATGTTTTTCGTTTAATTTGAAAATAAATTAACTTCTCGGATGATCGGATGCCGCTCTATGCCCTTTGGATGAGCTCAATTCTCTGGAGTAAGTAAGATATAGCGGTGAAAATTAAGTGTACTGACAGTGATACCCACCGACCGACACCGCCATTTGAAGTTGCGTCACGCACAATGAATAGGGTGGCAACAGAATGGAACCAGGTCGTCTTCAGCCACGAATCTGGATTATATTTGAGCAACGATGACAATCTTGTTCATGTGTGGAGACTCCCGCGGAGATGCCTCAATCCTGCCTTCAATTTGCAGCGACACACCTCTCCCATAGCTAATGTTATGGCATGGGTCGCCATTGGTTATTACACACGGTCAACCCTAATATTGTTCTATGGCACCATGAAAGCCCCAAAATACGTCCATGATATCCTACAACCTCATGTGTTACCATTGATGGCAGGGCTCCCAGGAGTCATTTTAAAACAACAAAATGCTTGGCCACACATGGTAATAATTTCATAAAACTGCCTTCGCCGCATTACTATCCTTCTCTAGCCTGCTAGATCCCAAATCTTTCACTAATCGAGAATATCTAGGATCATTTGGGAGGGCAAGTTGGACAGCCGATGTGATTGTTTGAAATAGAGGCGCGTTTATAGCAACAGTGTAACGAGATTTCACAAGACATCATACGGAATTTGAATGCCTCAATGACCGCTCGTATCGCATCATGCATTCGCGCTAGAGAGGGTCTAATAAAGTACTAAAATTTCCGTTCACTTGTACTTTTTAACGCAATAAATTATGCTTTTTCTTTGATTTTCTAAACACTTACTTATATCAATGTACTACTTACACATGTAAAATTTCGTTTCATCTTGACGACTTTTTTTTGGTGCGCAAATTTTAATGGCAATCAGTATATATATGTATATATATACAAATCAATCACAACTTCATAACCAATTAAAAATTTAAATTATATGAATCTTAAAATACTAAATCCCATTTCCAAATATCAATGGTGAATATAGAAGATAAAATTCCAACGTTTTCAAACAAAATTTAAAAAAACATAAAATAAAAATTTATAAAATCTCCATGTGCAACCTCGGGCTTAGAACCGATAAGTGGGGTTAAACTAGTTTGATGGCGCCTATTGCAGCTAGGTATGTTATAATCGGGAAATATCCAATTCTCAAAAATTCAAATATTTAAAATTAATCCATTAAACCCTGAAAAATTAAACTATTCGCCATCGCATTCTGAAAGATATTATAACATTAAAATATTAAAATTCTAAAACAATTAAGTGCATAATATAAGGGAACCATCGTACACGAAAGATGATACACCCATCTTTAAAATAGTTGTATGGGAAGAAAATATATCTAAAATCTGAGAGTTCAAATTAAAAACCAGTATATTTACAAATGAATAGAGTAAATCATTAAAAACTCACCAAAGTGCCTTTTATCAATAATTCAATTCACAACTTTTGAATACGATTTCTTATATTTCCTACAATAATCACCACTCCTATATTTTGCTCATAGCTCCCACTAATGCCATGTCAATCAAAATGATTCATAATCTCACATTAGAGTTTAACTATTTGGTATTATATGCAAATCAGATTGCAAGCAAAAAAGTTGCTTGATTGGTCATAAATAATTTTAAAGTGTGAACGTGTAAATATTGGTCTATGTGTGCAGTATTTGTGTAATATATATATATATTATTTGGGCATTAACCTTTTCAAGTCATTTCATTTAACGTTTAACAAACTTTCACACTAAATGTTTTCCAGTTTGTGGTGTAAAATATTTTAAAATTTTGATATTACCCAACTCACTTATCTGCTGCAACCGGAATAAGTGTTTTCGATAAGCATCATATATATTGAAGGGACTATTTGATTTATAATAAGTCGAAACGACTTTCATGTCCCTTTTTCAGTCGCTATGCTTCACCCATCTAAACTGAATATACTCTGATTTTAAGATAAAACAGACTGAATTGGAAACTATTAAAACTCATTTTACAACTACATGTGCTATAAAAAGATCGCTCAGAAGAGGAAAAAGGCTTTATTCAGATCTCTAACTTATTTTAATGGAAATGTTTAATGAAGGAATATTTCGGAATTAATTATGAAATATTTCTTTGATGAAAACTGTATATATATATATAAATGAAATGTATTTCTTTACATTTGGTCCACATAAATGAATACCAAATAAGAGCACATGAAAAGAAAATCCCTTTTCCCTCTATTGGCATAATTAAGAATCGTAGAAAATTTGACGTTAAAAAAAAACAATTTTACCCTATTTCTCATAGAAGAGAGAATCCGAGAAATATTAATATATTGCAAAGCGTTACGAGTTCAAAGAAATTATTCAAAAGGCACATAATTTATAATTTAAAAAAATATATTTAATGCAAAAGTGAGATTGAAATCTGACTGAAATTAAAGAACTAATTTTACAAAAAATTATTATTTCTTTCATACATTGTTAAATTGTTGCTAATGCAACACAGTTTTTTGAGCGATATCTTTTTTCGCTCTTCAAGTTTAGTATTCAACTTTTAATGTAAGGAGATATAATTTTTTTTCTTTTATAAACACATTTTTAAGTGAGATTTTTTTATATGATGAAAGGTAATACTTGAAGATATCTTGCTGTCAAAATAATAATAGGTATTAAATTTCCATTTTGATGGGTTTTTTTTTCATTTTCTTATAAACTTCTATAAATCACATAGATAGCTTAAATTTTAAGCGGTAGCTCATTCTCTAAAAAAATATATGGTTTTCAATTGTAATAAATGTGTAATTTTTAAATGTACTTTTTTCAATTCCTAGTATTAGTTCACACTCTCTATATATTTATTTATTTATCTTGGTGGAATTTTCAATCACACATTAATAAAATACATTTTAAAGTGATCAATTGAGCTGAAATTTTATATACATGATTATTTTCGATGACAATATAATAATGTAATTATAAATAATAAAAATTAATGATTAAAACTAATTTTTTAAAGAATTATAAAGATGCCACTTTGGCATCATTTTTGGCGACTTGTGTCAAAACTTGAAAAATGCTTTCTTTCTCACGTTTTAAAGCATTCAGTTGAACTGAAATTTTATATAAACGGTTGTTTTGGATGACAATTCGATACTTTAATTATAATTAATAAAATTTATTTACCTCTTAATACTGTGGTTTTTCCATATCTATATACATATTTATATTAATTGTAAGTATTTAATAAAAAGTAGCTAAAATAAAACTTTTCTTTTCTAATTTTTCTTTTCTAAATTTTTCTTGATCTAAGTAGGAATTAACTTAATTTTTTATATTACTTGTTTATAGTATGTTTATTCTATTAATTTTTTCAAAATATAGTATGCTTAAATTACAACCCTTTTTTGGAATGCAAAATAATCAGTAGCATGTGTTTAGTTGACTACTCATAATTCCAATATGAGATATGTTTATGAGGACAAAATATGTGTGTACCCTTATATTTTATTTATTCCGCAAATTCACTTATTTTTAAAACAATTGAAAAAAATTAACAACCATATGAAGAGTAGCTCAATAAAAAAACGAATTATTTTTTATATTTTACATTTTTACTAACACGCTCTCTGTAGTCCAAGGTGTCCTAAAAATAGCTTCCAAACTCTTTGCAGAGAGATTCCTCTTGGGAGTATATAAAAAAAAGCCCAAAGAACTGCATATGTACGCGATCCGTAGTTTACTAGAAAAATAAGAAAAACAAAAGTATGGCATTACATCCATTCTAGAGACATCAACAGAAATATTTTAAAAAGTATTTATAAAGGAAGATATAAAGCGTATAAAGGATTATGTGGTATAGATGATTGTCCATGTCGCAAAGCAAGGTGACCACTGAAAAACAAGCAATCTCAGTCTGTTTGTGGAGTACACATTGGGCCCAATTCATGTGATACCATAGTCACATGATAGTGAAAGCCACTTGATTCTAGCCAATTAATTCAAAAACTCATGCGACGTCATAGCCACACGATAGTGTTTCCAGCGAATCAGTTCACGCGCTCCGGTATTGCTGAGTTTTGCTCGTTGTAGAAACTTTCTCTTAAAAAGTAGGTATGTATACAAAATGCATTTTATTTAAAAGTATAAACATAGAAATATATTTTTTTTTTAATTTAAAAAATCTTTTTTAAGAAATTTTTTTCCCTAACATTTGAACATCTTTACCCAAATAGGAAGTTTGAAATCTTATCTGAGTTTTACAAACAGAACAACAAGTACAATTAGCTTAATGTTTGTTTTGAATTCAATGGAAAACACGTGTTTGTTTTCATCATGTGATTCCATGAATTCAGCCCATTCTTTGAGAAAAAAAATTCAACGCTGTGATATCTGGTGATTATAGAACCAGACGTCCCCATTTGATTCAGGGGTCGGGTTATATATTATCCAGCCAACCATGCACAGTGGAACAAGAATGCGTGGTAGCCCCAACATCATGCATTAACATTCATTCATTATCAATTAACGTCTTTTTCTCCTGAATTATAGATCGTAAAGATACAGTTCTTTAGATATTTTTATATACTACCAATGGCTGTGCAGAGTGTGGACATTGTTTTTTGAACACCCTGTCTATTAACACATCCTTTGTCATATAATTTATTTTCAAAGTTAAAACAGAATGTTTTCTAGAATAAACGGAAAGAGAAAGAGAAATGATATTCTATGAATTTAAAATTGTATTAAAGATGTAATTTTACAAAATATGTACAATCTATATGATTTGTGTATAGATTAGGAAGAGCAGTCAACGCAAAAAACGCTTAATCTTTTTTAACCAATTTCAACTTGTTATTTTTTAGGTGGTTAACCTAGCGTTTCTCAAACTGTGGGACAAAACCCGAATTGCTCTCTCTCTCTCAAAACTGGAGTGGCACAGAGTCGAAACGTACAGTCACCTGCATGTCACTCGAAGCAGACGTAATTTAACCAGTTTGACCCGAGGAATATACTTAACCTCGAGCTGAAGTCATTGTCGAAAGAGGGGATGAAAGCATAAGAATCTAGGGTTTTTAATTATTATGAGTCCCTTACTTTATATTTGCTTAAAACTTTAAGTTCTATATATTCCGAAATGTAAATACATAAATTTTTCGGTAATTCGAATTACAATACTTATGTAATTATAGAACTCCCTTATTGAAAATAGAAACTGTTCACTTCAATAAGCTGACTTAATTTCTCATAAGTTTTGATAGATTGTTTATTTTTCATTTATGCAAAACATAGGATGGGAGAAGAAATAAAGGATATAACAGGTTAAGAATCAACCCAGAACATTCTTCCAGAAAGGAAATTGCTGCCACTATCGTGATGCACCCTTCATTTAACCACACTCCTCTAACAAGTTTAAGGCAGTTTTAATCTTACCCAAATGTTTTTACAACATCAACTACTACTAGTATGTTAATTAAATAAGATTTTGTTGAGGGAAAGATTCTAGGGGAGATCTCTACATAAATGCAAATTAACATTAAGTGCCCTTAAACCTTTACATTTGAGTTGCCGGAATAAATATTATTAAATCTCAGAATTATTCCTCATTTTCTGCTGTTTCAATATTTCTTAAACTTCTGTTTCTAATTTATTTTATAAATATTTATAGAATTTCTTTGAAAATTGGCGTAATTTTTAAAAGCATAATAAATAATAATTATTTTCTTTTGGTATTTAAAAGAATGAAGATTTTATTGAATTGGAATATACATTTAATTTTTTTAAGAATATTATTACAGTAAAACATAATTTAATTGTAATTCTTTAGAAAAAAATATTATATCTTCAAACAATTCTCCTTTTAAGAAAAATGGTTCCATAACAAGATTATTTTACCTGCATACATCCAAGACTTTTCTACAGAACCTGGACAAGGAGTTTGGAAAAGTTCACATTACTTTCAGAGTTACTTTCAATTGAAATAATAACCGGGTTTATGTTGTTTGCTTGTTTTAATTTTTCTTCGCACACACTCTGATATACTAAAATATGAATATAAATTCTCTCCTAAATTATATATTTCAAAAGTCTTAACTCAGGCTCTTTATAGATGTCTTAGACATACATTTTTCATAAAAAAAATGTTTTGAAAATATGCCAGTGTTTCTTACTTTTTTGCCAAAAATTGCATTTAAATATTATTTTATTATAGTAATATTCTTAAAACAACTTTAAATGTATATTATAATTTAGGGAACTTTAAAGATCAGAAAAGGGTATATGCTTTATCAAAATCTCGGTTCCAAACGTAGTCAGATACCTTAAAAGTCAAACTTAACATTAAATAATAATTAATACTCGCGTGTATGTATATAGTAAATTTGTGCCTTTTTCCCCAGAAAATATTTACCTTTTTATGCAGATAACCTTTTTGACTATTTGTTTGAAATTTGAATAGTCACCGTGTTTTAAATTGTTTTGTTATAGTGATGATATGGTTAGATAGTACATAATCGGATTTATTTACGAACATCACCGCTCAGAAATATGAAGCAAACTAATAAATGTCGTATTACATGATTATATCTTAAGGTGTACGACTAGGTTGAAAAAGGGCTTTTTAGGTGTTTGATGATTGGTGTTGTTTGGGTCATTAGGAAAAAATTAAATTAATTATTGAGGAAGAAGGACTAATACATAAAACTAGAGATGTTTTTTAAGTTCTTTTTATAGCATTTACTTTATATATGCAACAAAAATATTTTTTATAATTCGGTTTTTGAAGAATGAATTTTTCATGATAACTTGTGAACGAAAAACGGAATATCTTCACAATAATTCAATCAAATGCAATGAAATTTATAACATATATGCTATGGGCCATTCAGAGTGTAACAAACCGCAGGTTTTAAGACAGCTAGACTTAATCATATTTTACTCAGCCATTTTTATCTTAGAACATGCAATAATTTTGACAAAAAATCCTGACCATCAAATTTAAAAATCCTCTCTAATAAAATATTTATTTCTTAAAATATTTTTTACCCTGAGGTTTGTGACACTTCAGAGGGATGAAGAATTATATGAATGACGTTAAAATTGCATAATGTGCAATTTATTTTTATTTATCACGTTTTTCTTAACCTAAAAATTTTTGCTTAATTTTCCTAAAAATATTTTTTTTTTTCAAAAAAAGGGTGTACATGTTAACTATTTAATAGTTATGACTTTTTAAGCCTATTTATATTCTTTAAAACAATAAAATTGTTCTGAAAATCAGTTTTTGAAAAAATTATGGCCGAACCTAGTCGGATACCTTAAGAGTCTAGCAGTTGCTACTCCTAGAAATAGGATTAAACTGAAAGTCTGGTTGCTTCTTGACCAAGGAGACGGATTAGGACGCTGTTGGATTCGTTACAGTTGTATATTTAATTTCCCAATAATGAAATTTGTAGCTAAATTCGTTTCTTCCTATTCATATTAAACGTACTTAAAATCCATAGATATTTTAAACTCGTTCTGGACAATTGAATTAAGTTCTAAACAACAACAACTTTAATAAATTTAAAAAACTGTTAAAAATCGCAAGTATTTTAGTTAACAAAGATAACACTCGACATAACATCGAGTCCGCTTACGTCGATAACGTCGACGTAAGCGGATCATAATTTTAAGATGACATGAATTGAAAGATGTATAAATATAATTATTTAAAATAAAAGCTCAGTCATGAAATGAAGCTTTAAAATCACAATTAGCAAGTCTAGGTATAAAATGACACACTGCGAGAACCCTTAACAATAATATATATAATTTAATTTAATTTCATGAATTCCAAATCAAATAGCGAATAATGCAAATGAAACTCTCTTTGCTGCACTCCTCAGAAATTAGTCTACAATGCAGCGAATTGTGTTAAAGTTCACCATAAATGTAAATGCGTACCTTTTCGTATCTTTTGAACTCTGTACAAGGAATTCAAAACCATATAACTTGATTTACTCAAACGGCGGGGAAGTAGAAACGATTCCAAAACCCGCTTTCAGATTCTATTCATCAAATAATGGAATTTAATTATTCAAACATAATAATACTCATTTGAGTAATTTAAAGTGTTTAATTGAATTATATCTTTTTATATTCAATACATATGGATACGGTCTTAGTTCACCATTCATTGTAATTGAAACATTTTATCTGTTGTTCATGTTACTTTGATCTTTACAAAATCTAGTTTTATTTCATCAAAAAATTTGCTATTTCAATCACTATTGAAAAATATTTCATTTTTTTCTTCAATTATTTTGAGAAATTCAGAAGAATTAACATTGATCTTTATTAATTCAGTCAAATCAGTTCGAAATAGTTAAAAGTTGTACCTTCTTGGGATCAGTTCATACCTTTAATAACAGAATATCTCATGAAATAAAAATAGATTATTCCTGAATAAGGTTTTTTGTTGATTTTTAGGTTTTTAAGATCTAAATTTTTTTCAAGGAACACATTCTTTTAATTTAAAAAACCCTTATTAGCCCAGTTCTGACATATGTGTCTGATGTTTGCACAAAAACAAAACTGTAAGAAAATCGTATGACATCTTTTGAGAGAAAAATACTTCGAAGTATACTTGGAGATGTAAACAAAAACGAAAGCTGGAGAAGATACAATTTTGAATTATATAAAATTTATGTAAATAACCTGACATCATTAATTAAAAATAAATAAATAAAATGAATTGGATGGTCCATATAATTTGAATGTCAGATAATAATGTTGTCAAATATGCACTGTAGTTCAATCACTAGAATTCGGAAGCGTAGAAAACCAAGGCTGAGGAGGGCAGACTCAGTGGAATCAGATTTTGAGATTAGAAACGAGACAACTTGGATAACATATGTACACAAGTGGTCAATATGGAGGAATCTTTAAAAGAAATCACTGGTTCACTAGGGGCTAGATGTGATGATGATAAAATCAGTAAGAGATATAACATTTTACATGATTTAAAAAATAAAATATTTAAGAGTACCAATACATCATACAAATTCAAAAAGTCAAGTTTAGTTAAGCTAAAAATCATCAGGTGTGTACATAAAATTAATTTTTTTAGTTTTAAATTGGGGGAGCTTAGCAAGTTTTAAAGTCACCCAACAAGAACTCAAATGTCATAATATAATACTACTATACGTTTACTGTAATGTAGTTTGGCACATCATGGAATTATTCAGTTTTATTTATAATACCACTAATCAGAATACTTGTATTCGGAAGTCTTATTCCAGTATCAGTGTAAGACTGGTTTTTAGATACGTCATTTTCAGTAGTATTCCATCTCTTCAAAACATTGTTTCTCATAGCAACCTGAGAAAGATTTGGCTGGAGCATTTTCTCAACAGGAAAATACTAATGAAAAAGATTCTAGGGAATACAAATATTTTTAAAACAAAAATTAGCTATGAAATCAATCTTAATTAAGTAATAAGAACACAAAATTAATCGAAAAAAATGATTTTAGGATTTAAAATTAAAACTAATAATCATTCCCCACTGAAAGAGTTGACTGTTCTCAAAAATCTTTTAATTTATCCAGTTTAAGAGTGGAAAATGCTTTAAAATGAAACTAAAACTAAAACCTAAGTTAAGAAAACTTCATATATCTTAAAGACTATTTTATCATCATATCTGAAATTTGGTGGCACGCTTCCTGATGACATAGGACACAAGAAAATGCAGAATCATTTTTTTGTATTATTTAAATCTGTAGGCCATTGGTGTAGCTTTAAAAATAGTTTTATGTAGGAAACATGATATAGGGTGCCGCCTCAAATGCTGTCATCATTAATTAAAAACGTAAAGGAAACGTAAGATAACAGAGATAACGTAAAGGAAAGAAGGTAAAAACAGAAACAAGATTCTATTTTCCAAATAGCGATGTTTGATCCGTGGGTAGCCTAGTGGTTAGAGCATCGGATTCCAGACCGGAAGGCTTGAATTCGATGCCCGTGCCACCAAATACCCTCCGAGTACGCACGGAGTACGTGCTCGTTAAATCAGTGGGTCCGAAAGTTTTGTAGGCTGATTCACGAGTGCAAGGGACTGGAGAACATTTCCCTCCCCTTCTGTTCCATGTCTAAATGCAGGTAGAGATAGGTGGTGTCGTTCTCTATCGTCCGTTCGGGGAATTTCACCGACCTAATTCGCGCTGTCACCTGTATGGTGCTCTAGCCCAAGGCCAACGACAGCCGTACTTCTAGCCTTTACCACGAGGAATTTCGTGGGCCTCGTTCTGACTACGTCAGACAGATGGCATTAGCCACAGCAACGACAAATTGCGACGTTGGTTTATCTCCAGTACCTTGTTTTCGAATTTATGATACAAAATCAAATTTTAATTAATACTTTCATAATAATTTATGTAAATACAAAATATCCATTTAAAATTCGAACTTCAAGATAAAAGCTAGGTATTCTAAACTTTATATTTATACATGGTGGGACATACAGAAAGCAAACTTTACAAGTAAATTAGGCATTTATTTAAGTAGATTTTTTTACTTTATTTTTTTAGGAAATTTTGTATGCGAGTAGTGCTATTAGGTTTCAAAAGATATGCATGTTTGAAAATATGCATACAAAATTGACGTTTTTTTTTATCCATAAGTCAGAAATAAAATAAACCTGGAAGGGGTTTAGTAAAATATTTAAAAAAAAATCAAAAGCTATGAAAATAAAGCACTCATATTCATCACAGGCATGGTTGTACTATTAAAGATAATGCATTTTTACTAGTTAAAACTGCATATTAATGAAAATTGTAACAAAAATATATTATTTATTTTAACAGAACGAAACCTCTGTAACATACCCGATTACAATAAATTTGGCATAGGATTTTGAACGATACAACCATATTAAGTAGAGAAACAGTGTAGATAGTATATAACAATGTGAAATATTATTATGAAAAGTCACCAGTAACCTTTTACACAAATCACTAGCTTCAGAGATAACAGTAATTAATAATCATTTTTAGAGACATTTGTTTTTATAAAAATTAAAACGTCTTGATATTAAAAATAGTATTTTTTACTAAAAATTGTCTTCCCTTCTCAATTGAACTTGATTTAATTTACAAAATGGGAGAAATTAATGGCGCACCAAAGGCGTTCTGACGTGATTAAAATTGCTTTCAATTTTAATGTTACAGGGATTGGGGGTATATTTCATTCTATTACAGAAAGTCCGTAATTTCCGTTCTGAAAGATTACTTGAGGTAGATCATTCACATAGTACTTTCCTTAATTTCTTTTATTACTTCATATCTTGTTTTGTCCGTATATATTCTTATTCAACATACGTGCAATTATGAATGGGAGCATTACTTTGGAAAGTAACTTATTTTGCCTTAGATCGATATAAAACTTTTTAAAAAAAATTTAATCAGAAAATGAAACAGTTAATAAAGCATTGTAAGATCTGATGTTTTTTTTTTTAATAATTCCGTAATTTAATAAGAACGTTATAAAATACGGTTTCGTTTTGTAATGCATTTTATTTCTACACAGATTAATATATAGTATCAATTTTGATTGCTTACTTTGCTTTTGATTGCACAGTCGTAGCTATTTTGGCTTTTTACTCAGAGCAAAAGTTTTTCTTTTTGACCCTAAAAATTAAATTTATGTTCAAAAGATAGTCAAGAGCATGAATAGTCAAGAGCATAGCACTGCCCAAAAGAGTGATATTTTAGTGAACTTTTTTTTAGCTTCAATATCAACATCTCTTCATATTGTGCGTGCATATGTTGATTTTTTTTATCGCAACTAGCTATTTTTTAAATAATAATACCCCAATAGAGTGGAGGCAGATTAGTGATTGTTTTAAAAAACGGTTCTTTTTTTACAATAATCTCAACTTAAATTTTACTTATCGTCTAATGATATATAAAATAATTTAAATAATATTTTGCATTAAAAAGCCTAATATATAAAACAATCAGTTGCATTCAGAAATTTAGCAATTCTCTTTGAGAATTCAAATGTTGAAGTATTTTTTATTTGATTTAGATGGCATATTCTAAACTTATGTATATTTTTAAAATACTATAAAGTTTATATGTCTTTGAAGTTGACAATTGTTACTTACTCATGTTCCTACGTATATTCATATAGCATGCAGTAATATTTCAAAAGTTATATACAAACATATTGGATGAATTATTAGTTTTTGTTCTTAAATCATAAATTTCTCACAATTAACTTGTTATTGTAATCATTTCTTATAAGATTCACTTTCGTTATATAATAAAACAGTTATCAAAGAATTTAGGATAATGAATAAATGCAAGGTGCAAAAAATGCAAAATGCAAAAAAAAAATATCGTTAAGCGTCAAAGTATACTCAGTAAATTGCATTACATTTAATTTATAACATAAATTAATGCATGCTCTCATTTTAAAGCAGCTGCATAAGGTATTTTGTTTGGATGCTTTCCAGTATCTGAAGCTTTCAAAATCTTGATTTCTTTCTTGTTGAACTATTTTATCCACAAGCTAAAGTTTTATTCTAAACAAGCTAAAACTTGTATCGCTGTACCACGATGTTCATATTTTTAGTGGATCCCATCTCATGTCCACCTTTACGGTATTAAAATAGTGGACAAACTAGCAACAAAGGGTTGTGTGTAATCTTCCAACTCCCTCCTCTTTTGTCCTTTTCCTTCTGGAATTATACTCACTGAAATCAAGTTATACATAAAAAAAATTAAGTCAATTCCTACTTACATCAACAAAGAAAAATTTTATTTTAGCTAATTTTTATTAAATATTTACAATTAATGTAAATATGTATATATACATATGACAGAATCACAACATCAACTGATAATTAATTTTCATTAATTATCATTAAAGTATCGTATTGTCATCCAAAACAATTGTGCATATAAAATTTCAGTTCAACTGAATGCTTTAAAACGTGAAAAAAAACCTTAGCAAGTTTTGAAACGAGTCGCCAAAATTGTCGCTAAGTCGTCAACGTGCCTGTATTTATAGCTCTTCAAATCATTAGCTTTAATCAATTAATTTTTATAAATTATGATTAAATTATTGTATTGCCATCCAAAATAATCACGTGTATAAAATTTCAGCTCAATTGAGTTCTTTAAAATATATTTTTTAACGATTGAAAATTCCCCCAAGATAAATAAAAATAAATATAGAGAGGTTGTGAGCTAACAGTAGGAATTTAAAATGCTCAAAATTATAGTAGAAGATAATAGAAACCCATGATAGGTTTGTTGGTAAAATACACGGGCTGGCACTCACTCTTAAGTGTGACAAAGATTTTTTAAAGGTCACATCAAATACTTCTCGTTTTAGAGGAATAAAAAGGTTTCGCCATATGTGCCAAGTGTCAAAATCACTAGACTTATTCCGAGTATATCTTGAGTTGAGTGAATCTCTCTAAGAAATACTTGTATACACGTCCCTTAATGCTAGACTTTTAAGAGCCGATGGTCTCTTGATCTCATTCAGCGGTACTCAACATGTGGCCCGGCCATGACCCATTGCTCTGAGAAATTTACTTATTTAAGAGCATTGTATTGAAAACTTGGAGGGAAATTCTTTGTCAAGAAATGAAGTACCTATATCATATTTCCTTTTTGCTCTCGGTGTCGTATGGGTACGAATTGATATTTTTTTTTTCTATTTGGAACGGTTAGGTTAGTAATAAGATACAACAGTAGAGTAGAGCAACCATTTTATGTGTGGGACTATTATATTTTAACTATCTTTTATATCTTGCAAGCGAAAAATATTCAAAGAAATAGATCGTTTCAATATGATTGAGAGGTTGGCTATTTTGCAGAGAAAGAAAGCATGGATATGTAATTGTTTGATTTGCTACGAAAGTGAATTTAAAAAATTTCAAAAAACAGGAATCGTTCAATGACATTTTTCCTTAAAGATCTCTTTTAAGAGGTGATAAATAGGCTTTCTTGAATAATCTTTACATCAGCAAAAAAGTAATTTGTCAGTGCTAATGCCACAGCGGTAACAAAGGCACCAAATGAAATTTGTTACATTATTGGTAATTATAGGAAACTGTTTACTGATGCAGAAATTGTGAAGGAGCGTTTCTTAAATGTTTCTAATTTAGTGTTAGTAACAAAAATAAAAAAAATATAAAAAGCATAATTAAAATACAAGCAAAACAGGAGTTAACGTATTTTGATCAATTTTCCACATTTTAAATTACCAATGCTATCTTGGTCTTAAAGTACTTCTCCTCCCCCTCCACCATTTATCCTCATGTTCTGGCCCGCGTGAAATAACTGACATATATATGCAGCCCATTAGAAAAAAAGGTTGAGTACCCCTGATCTATAGTTTTACTTAATCAGACTTTGGGGGATTGGCAACAGTACAACAAAATATAAAAAATAATGACATTAAATTTATCCCAAACTTTTATCAAAAAATAAATTAATTTATAAATATTTATTTTAGTAAATGAATACTGAAAACTGTGAAGTTTGTTCTAAAATAATTTTTTTCTCAAATACTATTTCCAGCAAATATTTAACTTAAAAAAGCAGCTTAAAAACTGAACAGATTTCTCTTTCAATTTTCAATAAACATTGACATAGAGATAAAATAAGGTTCTTTTTTTTAATAAAGCTATATTTAAATGCTGTTATTACATTCATTCATTATTTGATGGAATGTAAAGTTAGCGCGTGTTTAAATTGTGCTTTATTCTCAATTTGAAATAAATTTTAAGTCTGTTTTGTAAGATCTTATTCCTAATCAAACGGAGAATCTAAAACCTTTTTTTTTTAAACTTATTTCATGTATCAAACAGATAACTGTAACTATATTTATAAACAAAGCTCAAATTTAAATTAGTTTTAAATTTTAAAAGAAGGGCAATTATAAAATTTTCAAAATGTCACATTTCTAACAATTCTTAATACTATGGTTCAGCAAAAGTTCACACTATGCCTTAAATAAACAATAAACAAAATTATTTTAGTTTATAAATTAACCAATATATATTCATGTTGTAAATTTATTTATTACATAATATATTTAAGAAATATAAATATAATACACGAAGTTGTAATTGGTCTATACGGGTTTCCACTAATCCTTTTGGGTTCTTTTTAACTGTAATTTTAGTTAAAAACCACTTTCTGTAAAGAATACTGGGTGTATATAAATAATAACTTCTATTTAAGTGTTAGTCGTAGAGTAGATGCGAGCATAGTGTTTGCGACCGGAGGTCGTATCGTTCAGACAATTTAGAAGATTATCCAAAGATTAGTCAAGTACTGTAGAGAAGACCACTCAAGAAATAAGATAAGTGTTCTTATTTCTAGTATATTTAAATAATTAAGATTAATTGCTGTTAGTATTAAATGGTTGATCTTTACTCGAACCCTCTAACACCCGCTTTTACTGAGATGCAACAAATTATAGCCTATATGACATTAAAAATTATTTTGTGATTGAAAGGGCCTTTTTTTTATTAAACTACTTAAGTTTAAAAAAGTTGTAAAAGAAACGTTAAAGGCAATTCTTTTAAAAAAAAAACTATTCTATTATTTAAAAGTACTAAACATAAACAAAGAGCTTTTATACTGAGAAGCACAATGTAGAAAAATATTAACCAAAATACCTGTATATAATATTATTCCCTATGATATAAAGGGGATAATAAAATATCACCTGCCATTATTACTAATCCAAGGATCAATTTATAATTTTCTCCTGCTAAAATCGAATATGCTTATAGCACTCAAAGGAGCTTTTCGTTTACAGTGTCATTTATAAATACATTTGAAGATGAAAAATAAGTCTAAAGCAAATTAATGATAGCAAATTAATGATTTATCAATCAAAAATTGATGCAATTTATATAATGCCTTTTTCATTATACTTATTTTTTTAAATTTATATTCACACATTAACTATTGAAAATTTAAATATCATTTTTAAATTTTTAAAACTCAACTGCTTTTTTCCATAAAAATAAATAAATTATGTATAAATTTATCTACTATTCCAAAAACAAGGGCAAAATGCAAAAATGTTTTCTAATGTATCTATTTTTTTTAAAATCAGTATTATAGTTTGAAATTATGAAAAATGTAAATATCGAGTTACAAGACATTAAAAAACTTTTACAAGGTATCTAATCAAAACCATCATTAGCAAACACTTTTTTTACTTCGGTTTTGTCTCATCTTGTTCGAAGGATTCAAGAAAGAAATAATGCTCAAAAGAAAGAAAAATTCAGAAACTGCGACAGGGTTTCTCTATTCAACTCTGACAGAAGTCCCTTTGCAAAAAGTATGATAAGTTGAAAGCGTGCCTGTTACATTTCTGACACTAGCTAACTGCCCGTCACTTTTCTTAAAATAACATTTTCAGTTGTGAAGCACGTTTACAATTCACCTTCGTATAATAACGGAAGTTTATTCACATTATTTGTCACCAAAGAGCGTGACATCAGTGCTTTGCGATATTCGCAGTGACTGCCACCTGCTGGCGTAACTAATAACCAGCACAAGTGTTGTCATGAAATATGCAATTAAAGTAATATAAATGTTAATCATCATTTCCTTATGCATGCGTGAAAGATATAATTTCTCAAGCTTTTTCTTTGTTCTAAGTATTTAAGAAATAAACAAAATGGGCTAATTAACTGTACGCGAAATATTATATCTATCGTTAATAGATGATTAAAAATACTCGTATATTTATTTTCATATTACTCACTTGAGTGTAAATTACTTTTAATTAATTTTTGAAGCAAATATTATTTGTGTAAAAATATTCATGAAATGGAATGGAGCATCCATTATTTTTCTTTTTTTCCTAATGATGTATTTTGTAGTATTTATTACAGATCAGTTTAAGGGCTGCGGTAGTCCAGTGGTCAAGGTATCGGATCATGGCAGGCATGTTGTGAGTTCGAGCCTAGTACCACCAAAGACCCGCCGTGTAGGACAGCGATGCACGTTAAATCACTCGAGAGCTGAAACGTCCTCCCGAGGGTGTGGTGTGGTATTTAGGAGAGGGGGTGTCAGCTCAGGTGTCGTTCACGTCCCTTGACTAAGGCTCAAAATTACATGGTCCGTCACCAGAAGCCCTCGTGTAGCTGAGCAGTGCGACGTTAATGTTCACTCACTCACTACAGATTGGTTTTTAAAAAAAAGTATTCGTTATAAAGTGTTCTCTAATCAGTCTAACATGTTATTATTTTCCTTATTTTATTGAATTCATAAGAGAAAATACAGCAAAATATTTTATAAATTTAGACTAATATATGCGGAATATAATCTAGTTGGGTTTCTTAATAAACAGACTTTTATAGTGTTATTTCGAAATAAAGGTTTTTCGTTTTATTTTTTTCATAAGGCTACCGTAAATCTACGAGGGATATTCAGAAAGTAAGGAACGTTTCCATCTGACGTCACTAGGCGCGTGTCCATCACATACATATTGGTTTATGAGTGTTCGGCATCTCAGTGGGCGTTCAGGTATCACAGCGGGAACATTTCGACTCTACCCGTTTTTTTTTATATTCTAATTTAAAATGAGCGCTGAAATTGAAAATCCCGCCAGTTGTGAGGTGCGTTCTGTGATACGGTTTTTGTTGGCAAAAAACCTAAAACTTATGGAAATTTTTCGGCAAGTGTATGAAGTGTACAGAAACAACGTAATGAATGAAAGTTCAATCCGAAAATGGTGCATTTAGTTTAAAAACGGCCGAACTAACATTCACGAGGAAGAGAAGAGTGGACGCCCTAGCATTGTGACTGACAAAATGGTGGCTAAAGTTGATGAAAAGATTCGTGAAAACCGCCGTTTCACAATAATGGAGCTTTTCGCTTAGTTTTCTACAAGTTTCACGGACTTTGTTGTTTGAAATTGTCACACAAAAGCTAGGCTACCGCGAAATTTGTGCAGGAGGGTTGAGGAAATTGCTTACACACCACCATAAAGGTCAGCGAAAGGGGGCAGCTTTGAGATTTCTGGAGGCTTACGAAAGGCACGGCGTGACGTGCTTCTGATTGATTTTCTCGAACGGGATACCACAATAAACTCTGAACGGTACTGTCAAACTTTGCGCAACCTCAGAAGAGCAGTTCAAAACAAGCGCTGAGAAAAATTGACGACTAAAATTTTGTTTTTGCACGACCTTACACGGCAAACTGCACCGAAGAACGCCTTAATTCATTCAAATGGGAGCTTTTCCCTCATCCTCCCTATAGTTCCGATCTTATACCTAGTGATTTTTACTTGTTTCCAAGAATGAAGCACTGGCTAGCAACACAGCGCTTTGACGACGACAAGGACCTGCGGGTGCGCGTCACTCAGTGGCTGAGATCGCAGGCGGCAGAATTTTATGACAAAGAAATTTCAAAGCTTGTCCATCGCTATGATAAGTGCCTCAATTTGTTTGGTGACTATGTAGAAAAGTAGAATTTTAGTCGCTCTTTCTGCTGTATATAATATTTTTTTTCTCTTGTACTTACTTTATTTTTAATTCCAAAACGTTCCTTACTTTCTGAATAGCCCTCGTGTGTGCAAATAAAATGAAAACAACATGACCTAATACTCAAGGCATTTAAAAAATGTTAAAAAACCCCAATGGGATGTATATCCAGAAAATGAAATAAAATGCTTTACGTTAAATTTCATTTCCATTGATTCATAGGACACAATTAAAGAAATGCCTTCTGTCTTACTTTCAAGCAATAGAACTGAACTTATTTGCCAACTTACGATTAATTTATTTATGGACAGTGGTCGCAATGCCACCCTACAGGGGACTCCAAATTCTTGTGGACTTATGGGTAGTGCGTTTGCTGACATAATATCCTAGGTTAGTTGTGAACTTTCAAAAACCCGATCTTTCGGTTTGTAAGCAGAAGTGCTAAGGCTACATTTGAGACTCATCGACATAGAAGATTCTGGTCTCAGTGAAGGGGGGAAAAGTGGGATTTCTTAGTAGAAAATCCCATACTTTATGACTGAGAACTGCCAATGTCACTAAATTAAGAATTAAAACTGGACATGACTAACTTGTGAAACCCTTTTACAGATTTCGTTTAGTAAACTCCCCAACTTGCCCTTTATGTAATGTTCAAGACACATGCAGAGATGACTTTGTCTCTTGTTCTCGATTAAATTATGTAGCATCATCTGTTACAGTTAAAATTATTATAGCGTTTATTGTGCTTCTGAAGTGTACTGGTTTGGTTGTCATAGATTGATAACGGTCACGTCTAAGGTCTTGCTTAGGTCTAAAAAGGAAAAAAATATATTAAATTTTCTGAATTTATTTAGGTTTTTGGAAGGTTGAAACAACTGAACTATTGCATGCATGATTTTTCCAACTTCTGTCGACAGTTTATGATACTTGTGTATGATATTAGTACTTTTTAACTGCTTCTCTGTTTCGTAATACATTTCGTAATATATATATACATTTCGTATATATATATATATATATATATATATATATATATATATATATATATATATATATATATATATATATATATATATAATCCATAAATATATATACACAGATAGCTATAGAACCTAAATACAACTATTCAAGATAGGAAATATTAGGAACAGTAGTACAATAACAAACTCCTGGCCTTAGGAACCAAGATTGCAGGTTTAAACGTGTTTAAGGGCTAGCAAATCTTCACCTGTAATTTTTCTAAACAAAGTGTCATGTGGAAATGAAAGAATAATATCAGGAGAAATTCAAATATTACAAATAAAATCACTGTGCTAATAAAATATAACGATACAATTATAGCCTACTAGTATTCACAGTATAGATTTAAAGTCGACGCAAAGGTAAATAGTAAAACTTACTCAACTGGTTATGTTTCCCGCCAAATACAACAGAAGAATATCAGTAACCCATAAAGTTAAAAATTATAATTAAATATTTATACTTATACTCCGCCTTTCCTCTTGGTATTGGTGGAACTATTCTTTCAATTCTTCTCACCACCTCTCAGCTGATAAGCCCTGACTGAGTTTTTCTCTTATGGGCCCTTCTCTTTGACCCATTTTCTATCTCTTTTTATTGCTCATACTGTTTTAACTCATCTTGTGTGGACCCAATTCTACTCTAATTGGCCCCTTTTTCATCCATGCTTTTCTCCCTTTTTGGGAATCCTTCTGGACCGATTTCAGAGAAATTTTTTTCTTTTCTTCTCTTTGTTCTAGGACTCTGATATAAAGTCTCTCTCTCTCTCTCTATATATATATATGTATATTTAGATACATATATATATATATATATATATATATATATATATGCACGTTAAAAAACCATAAATATATATTCATATAAATATTTGTAGAAAATTAATAAATACAAGAAATATGTTTAAATAATAGTATTATTAATTTATTAAACATATGGTGCCATCTATTGAATAGTTGTATAATTAGTTAAAAATACTAGTATTAAAACATAATGTCAATAATAGTTATTAATACATATTGTATATTACTGAGAACTATTAGAAATATAATTGTAAAGAAAGTTAGTGGGATAATCATTTTCAATACATTGTTTAATAAATATTAGCTTTATAGCTAACTAATACATATATATATATATATATATATATATATATATATATATATATATATATATATATATATATATATATATATACAGATGGGTGACAAAATAATACGAACACCCGTGAAAAAGGCATGGCGCATTTCGAAGACGCACAACGCGCATGTCAGTTAGCGTTGCAGTTCGCCGCCTAGCGGATTCGAAAGGTAAAGTATCAGTCGCTCAACAGCTGCGATAGGTGTTGCACGCGTCAATTGCCGCTATGACAGCATACAAGAAATGCGGGAATGTGACGTCTGGCAAACACAACAGTGGACGGAAAAGAAAGCTTACCGACAGGGATAAAAGAGTCTTAACCCGCATAGTGGCCCGAAAGCGCAAGCAATCGCTATCCCAGATGACGTCTGAGGTGAATTGTCATCTTCGTAACCCTATTTCAGCAAGAACCGTCCAAAGGGAACTTCATGCTTCGAACTTGTATGGAAGAGTTGGAATTCGTAAGCCATAGGTAACAGCACGTCATGCTTAACAGCGACTCCAGTGGTGTAGAACACACAGACAGTGGAGCCCACAACAGTGGCAACAAGTCATCTGGTCGGATGAATCGACGTTCACCTTATTCCAAACCACCGGACGCGTTTATGTGTGGAGAACGCCCAAACAAGCATTTGCTCCTGAATGCATCGTGCCGACTGTTAAGTATAGAGGTGGGTCCCTTATAGTAAGGGGCGATATCTTGGCGTGGTCTTGGGCCACTTGTTACTCTGCATGGCAAGGTTAAAGCTGCCCACTTTGTCAATATCCTGGAGGATCAGGTGCATCCATTTGTCCAGACTTCATTTCCCGGAGAACGCCCCCTTTATCAAGACGACAACGCTTCTATCCACACTGCTAAAATCGTGCAAGAATGGTTTGCAGAGCATGAGGGGGAAGTAGGTCATCTTGATTGGCCCCCTCAGTCACCTGATTTAAATAATATTGAACATTTGTGGGGATACTTGGAGTCAAAACTACGTGCTCGATTCCCTCCACCATCTATGATTTCGGCATTATAGACCGCTCTCCACGAAGAATGGCTTCATATTCTAATACAAGTTGTTCATGACCTCTATGCATCCATCCCACGTCGCATACAGTCTGTAATTCAGTCAAAGGGGGGTCCAACTCCCTATTAATAAAGCTTTTCTCCTCTTTTACAGGTGTTCGTATTATTTTGTCACCAATCTGTATATATATATATATATATATATATATATATATATATATATATATATATATATATATATATGACATGTTTCGAGTCAGAATCAGACTTAATTTTTAAAAAGAGGATCTTTATTCGATGAAATCTGTACAAACTCTGACGTTGAGCGGAGAGAGAAAAAGAACGCCAGAGTGAAATCTAAGTGTTTTACCACTTAAAACACCGAAGACGTAAGTATCGAGGCTTTTTTTATTGTACTTGAAAGTTAATGCTGACGTATGGACTATTAAATCTAACGATTTGGAATTAGACATCTTTATTTGTTTGGCCATAAGTTCGGAAGAAATAAATGGGTGATTAGTTTGATACTTGACGCTGAAATGAAAAAAAAATATGAGTTAAGTATTAGATAAAGAATATAGTTTTTAATCTAATTTAATTATCCTTACATTTATATATATATATATATATATATATATATATATATATATATATATATATATATATATATATATATAAAGGGTGTTTTTAAGAGGTATAGAACTTTAAATTGCAATAAAACAACGATGTATTATTCGATTGACATGAATTTTTTTTATTCGAAAGAGAATCTTGTGGCATTACATTTTAAATGTGACTTCTGGCATATGACTGCCACGGGTGGCTCGGATGTAGTCCAATCTGGACGTCCATTTTTCGATGACTTTTTCCAACATTTGTGGCCGTATATCGGCAGTAACACGGCGAATGTTGTCTTCCAAATGATCAAGCGTTTGTGGCTTATCCGCATAGACCAATGACTTTACATAGCCAAACAGAAAAAAAGTCTAGCGGTGTTAAATCACAAGATCTTGGAGGCCAATTCACAGGTCCAAAACTTGAAATTAGGCGGTCACCAAACCTGTCTTTCAATAAATCGATTGTGGCACGAGCTGTGTGACATGTTGCGCCGTCTTGTTGGAACCACAGCTGCTGGACAGCATGATTGTTCAATTCAGGAAAGAAAAGTTAGTAATCATGGCTCTATGCCGATCATCATTGACTGTAATGCAGTGTTTCTCAAAGTGTGGGGCGCGCCCCCTCGATAACCTACAAGGGGGCGCGAGCATATCGAAAATTTAATGATTTTTTTAAAAAAATAACCGGAAAGAAGTGAAACAAAATACTTTTTCCATAATAAAAGAAATACACAACAACACTGATATAATTTATGTTTATCATCTGGCGTTCTTCTGTTTTAACATAAAATATTACTCGTTAAAAGAAAAAACGAAACTCAGACCCTGAGAAAAATTTTAAGATAAACATTTCATCACTGTAATTATTATTGAAATACTGTATATTAGTTGTAGAAAGAAAAGGAAGACATGATTCACTTTTCAGCCAGGCAGCATAATACATTTGCTGGTCATTTATTTGATTGACCTTCAAACTTACTGGTAGGGTTTCTACATTAGTTCCATCCCATCTTTTATGTATTTATTTTTCGCATAGGGAAATTGTAAATAATGAAGAGTTTTACGATATTTGGAAAAGAATTGATTGATTTTGGAGGATTATTTGGCTAAGATTTATTTTTACGAGTAATCTCAAACATATAAAGCATAGTGAAAAACCATAATCCTTTTTAGAGCATCCGTATTTTTCTGAATTATAACTAGGCAGCGATGGCATCTGTGATCTGTATTGAAGGAAGTTGAAACTGATGCATATTATTCATGATTGAGAAACACGATGAAGATGAAACGAAAGGAAAATTTTCAATGGCTTCCTAAAGAACTCCATCAACTGAAATATGAAGCCATAGGTGTACTACAAGATTCAGTTCTACTTGTCAAAAAAGACACAAGAAAGAAAAAGTTCAACTTGCTATTTGTTAATCACCAAAGGTGTCACGAGTTCGAGCCAGTACCACTAAAGACCCGCCGTGAAAGGGAGGGGCACACGTTAAATCTGTAAAGAGCTCAAACGTCCTCTTGTTGGAATGGTGTGGTAGTTAAAAGAGGCCAGCTCAAGTATCGTCCTCGTCAACCATGGTTCAAAATTATGAAATCCGTCTCTAAAAGCCCTCGTGTAGCTGAACAGTGCGACGTTAATATTCACTCACTCGATCGTGAATGCTCATTAAAACTACAATTACTTGAACAAAATATGACAGCTTTGCCAGCAAATAACATTTCTGTAATATTAGTGAAAAGTATCTTTGCTTTTCGTCCTTTATTAAGGTCTTTCACTTGTCAATCATTTTAGTTCAGTTTTATTGGACTTTTTCTCAAATCATCAAAGAAAGATTGAACATTCCTTGAAAGCCGGTAAGTATACTTTCTCTTAATTAAATTATTCACTGGAATTTCAATTTGTATCGTGTAAGTAAAAATAATTCTAAATAAATGATTGGGGTGACTGAGTTCTCTCGCACTACCATCAGCGTTAGTATCGAGTGCGTGCCTGCTCCCAGGATAAAACATTTTGAAGTCTTCTCGCTTTAAATATTAAAAAATAACACAATTATTCTTCATAGGAATTTTATATTCTTTTTCATTACTTAACATTAATTCTAAATGCTAATTCTGTGATGCTTAAAATTACAGCTCTTTTAAACAGTTATTTACAATTATAGCATTTATCTAAAAAAATCATTTTACATTTTTGTATATAATGTCGTGCACGCAGTTTTACTCTCCTTACAGTTCAGCTATTATATCAAGAATAATGTTATATTTTTTAAAAATTAACTCGTGCGAAGAGCCGGTGTTTCAGCCAGTATACGTTTAATGTATCAGTATTGAAGAAGGTATTTTATAAATAATTTCTTAATACTAAATTAATCTAAGTTTAATAATTATCAGTGACTTCCATGGGCTTGTCTTGTAGAGCAAAGTTATTAGACACTGAGTTATTTTTCTTTATTTAGCTGAGACCTATATTTTGTCTTCAAAGCAGCCTCCGCAGAAAATCCTGTTTAACATAGGTAGGATTTTCAAAATGGTAATAGTATACGAAGTGCTTTTGTTTTCAGTGCAGAAATTATGATTGAAAATTGGGTCGCCAGTATTGAAAGTTTGAGCACTGGTGTACTATAAAAATAATTATAAAAAAAGGATTGGGGTGACTCAATAACCCCGCTGGTCCATTAGTATCGAGTGCGCGCCTGCTCCAGTGTTAAAACATGTTGAAGTCTTTTCGCTTTAAATATTAAAAATAATACAATTATTCTTCATCTGAATTTTATATTATTGTTCATTATTCAACATCAATTCTAAATGATAATTCTGTAAGGCTTAAAATTATAGTTCACTTTAAACTAATTATACTTTGAGCAATCATTTAAAAAAATCATTTTACATTTTTGTAAACATTGTCGCGCACTTGGCTTTACTCTCCTTACAAAATTCAGCGATTATTTCAATAATGTTTTATTTTCTTATAAATGAACTCGTGCAAGCGGGTACTTCAGCCGGTATACTTTTAATGTATCAGTGCTCCATAGTAGTTTATAACTAATTAATTAATACTAAATTAAGAACAAGTTTAATAAGTATTAACGACTTCCATGGGCTTGTCTTGCAAAGCAAAGTTTTTATAAGGAATGCTTATGATTAGAAATTGACCCTCTGAGTTCTTTTTCTATATTTAGCAGATATCTATATTTTTGTCTTCTAAGCAGCCACCGTATTTTGCAATAAGTCCAATTTAAAAATTAGAGAAAGGAGAAAAATAACACACATAATAATTATCCTATTATTTTATTTATTTATTTATTACTTAAAAGTAGTATACAAAATTTAATACTTATGTTACTAATTTGTATGGTTTACAATTAAGATCGCCTTTTGTAGCTTTAGCATCAAAGTTCATTATTATTGCATCATAGTTCTTTCGCTAATCCTACACTTCTAGCTCACGCTGATACTTCGAGAGATGTACTTCCAAGGGGAGGAACATCACAGTGTGTATGAGTGTGTGTCTCAAAAGTACAGTGTGTAAATTATACACTGGGAAGAATTCATTCCACACATACTAACACAAATAGCTCATTTTCATAAAATAACAAAATTGAAAAACATATAATCTAAACCTTTCGAAATACATTTCTAAGAATAGAAATGCAAATAATTGAAAAAATAGTATTTGGAAATAAAATTTTTCTGACAGAAATCCCCTAAAAAGCATACATCATAATTAAGTAGTAATAAATCCCCCCCCCTTTTCAATAACATATATACACTGAGAGAATGAAATAGGACTTACTAATTTATGTTTAAATTGCAAATAACTTGGAGATTTATGTATTAAAATGAGAAATAGAATAAAAAATATGAATTAGACGAAGATAAGACTAAATTTGATGATCGTGCATATAGTAAACAATTTGATTTTGATGCCTAAAAAGGAAAGCAATACCAGAAGCTATCACCAGCTTGAGTGGTGATGTTACGAAAAGGAATTAGTGCGATCAAAAATTACATACGACACAAATTATTTTTTTTGGACATGAGGCTCAAAATTACTACTGTTATGGTGTTTCAAGAACCACATACGTTCTGTTAAGCATTTCCTATGGCGACTTGCAATATATCAGAATTTTATCTCATACACAAAATTTAACAAAAGAAACTTAAGGAGATGGTCTTTTTGCAGACATTCAAGATAACTGATTTAAAAATATTTTCCATTCGTATATTGTTCTTTATATACTAAGGGTTGAGGTCTCTTCCATTAAGAAAAACAGTAATCTGATACTTGAAAACTGTAAGATAAAAGCATTTCGTTTGTTCCATTTTTGTAAAAAAAATACGTTTTGTATTTCAAAATATATCTTGTATTTGGGTTAACATTTTCGTTTTGTGAAATGGAGTACAGTTTTATTGTTTGATTATAACTCGAATTATATTTATTTGATATGCTTGTATTACAGTAAATATAAAGTAGAATAATTGAAGAATTAATACTTTTTTGTATTTCATTTCATTTTTTTTTCTATTTTCTGACATCATTTTTCCATTTTTTTTTTATATTTGTCATTACAATATACTTTTAAAATGAACTCTATTCTTCCAAACATTATATGTTGTTTTTCTGATTAATTTAGTGTTACACTTATTTGAACTATCTGTAATTCTTCAATATTTAGGATTTTTAAATTGTTTGAATTTAAAGTTGTTGATGAACAATTGATCTCATTTCAACTTAGTTTTCAATCTCAAAATAAAATAAAAAAAGATATGGTAGCAAAGCAAGCAGATATGAAAAAAATAACCGTAAAAGTTAAGTGAAAACAGTTTTCTGCAAGATGGAAATTGTTAGTGATAGGACCAAACATACGTGGAGGGTATATCTATGCACACATTTTTCAAAGGTTTTAGAAAAAAATTTTAAATCAAGCATACATTTTGTATGTGTGTGTATTATAGCTATTATATAACTTAAATCCTATTACAGTAATATTTTTAATAAAATAGACATCAAGTTCAAAATGACATGGATCTACATTTCACCTTTTTTGATGATTTCATATAATGCACGTCAACTCTATTATAATTTCAAAATTTTCTTTGTTACCACTTTCATTCTTTAACAAATGAGTAATTTATTAATATTTATTTATAATTGTTTAATTAGGACATAAATTTAATTCATTTTGTGTTTAATCTCACCATAGAAGGATGACATATTTACTATGACTAGAGGAAAGTATTATATTTGTGATACTGTTTAATTAGAGAAATAAATGTATTTGATTCATTTCAAATGTCTTTTTGCCTCTTAAGGAATTATATCCTTTTGAAATTTAACAAGGAATAAGTGGCTAATATTGAGAGAGTCATTTTAGGTATAAAGTTTTCTTAATTTTAACGGAAAACATTCATTTAATATTTACGAATAATAATTTTGCGTAGTTGATGAGAAAAGAAAAATTAAGTCTAAGAATGTTTTCCAATTTGATGAAAATCCGATATTTATGATATTAAAATAATTAGAAAATCAAATAAATTTTTGGGCTTCCTTTTGAGAATCTGGCATAAGAAGTGGTTCCAGTGCGTAAAGATTTGTAGCATTGATTTTACTAGCAAGTTTTTTATTCTTTATGAGTGATAAAGTTTTAAATAAGAAAACAAACTGAAGCACGCACAATTCTTTACTAAGAAATGTTTATTTTGATCTCCTCTATCACCCGTAAAATTGTGGCTTAATACACTCATGTCCATAAATTAAGGATAATGAAGTTCAGGCAAAGAAAAAGATAGAAGCAAAAAAAATTTGACTTATTTGTAAAATCTATTTATTAAACAAAAGGTAAAGAGCAAAAAAGATGCTATATGTTTGAAATAATTAATAAAAATTGCGATTTTTACTCCCCTTAGCAAATTTCAAAAAAGAACCTATTTACGCACAAAAAAAGTATAACATGGTTAGTATGAAGGTTAATACGGAGTATGTCTCCCGGACGATGCAATACAGGCCGTAGAACGCCTTGGCATGCTGAGTATCAAATTATCAATCTGGTTATGGGGAATATTACACTACTAATCAAGCAATGCCTTCCGAAGTTCCGGTAGACAGGTGGGAGGAGGTTGACGGGCTGCAATTCGTCGGCCAAGCATATCCGACACATGCTCTATTGGATTCAAGTCCGGTGAGTATGCTGGCCAATCCATACGAGTGATATTCACCGATTGAAGACATTCGTCTACAATGTTTACATGGTGAGGACGGGCGTTGTCATCCATAAACTGAAATTCAGCACCCATGGCGCCCAGAAACAAACGTAAATGTTGTTCAATAATGACATCCCGATAGATGTGGCCTGTCATCTTTAAACTCTAAACATGCAGGTCAGTTCTGGAACCAAGAATAATTCCTCCCCAAACGACCCATCCTGCACCAACATAATGGTGTTGTTCAATTGTGTATTCTTGTTGGTAACGGGTACCTGGCGCTCTCCATATTAAACTCTGGCGAGAATCAGACTGCAAACAAAACCTGGACACGTGGGAAAACATCATACAAGACCACTGTTGTGGTATCCACAATGCATGCTCTCTACTCCAGGTTAATCGCAGGCGACAGTGAGCTGCAGTAAGTGGAACACATAGGATAGGCCTACGAACATATAGACCAACGTGCCCTAAGCGTCTGTACAGGGTCTGCCTTGAAACTGTCGTACCGGTAGCTGAAGAGAACTGACGAGACAGGTCTAATGCTGTTCTCCGTCTGTTTCTTTTGGCAGTAACTGCCAAAAACTGGTCCTCATTCGGCGTTGTAACTCGGGGATGACCTGTGCTGTAACATCCACTTACATTACCATCGTCTTGGAATCGTTGCCAAGGCCTGGAGATGATACTCTGGGCGATTCCAAGTTCCTCGGATGCTTCCAGCTGGGTACGTCCACATTGCAGTTGTCCAATAATTCTACCACGTAAAAATCATCCAAATGCTTCCTTTGTGCCATAACTATGCGGTTATTGCACTGAAAGGCTTTTTAAGTGCTTGTGAACACTTTTACTTCTTTGCCACCATTCCTTATATACCCCTCTCTTACACTCTCGTCAATGTGACGAAATATCTGCGCCATCTGGTGGTTTCCTGTAATTTGCATATTCTTCTTCAAGATGTGTGTGATAAATCTACAGATGAAATTTTTATTTTAGGGTTCAATTTCTGTGTGATTCTGAAATATCCTTAATTTATGGACATAAATGTATTTTAGCAACGTTTTTCATAAAAATATATTGCTTATAAAGTTTTCATTTTATGAGAATAAAAAAAGTCACACAAAAATATATTATAATGAAGACAATATTATATTTCATTATTTTTTACAAATGGCGTACGTAAAATACATAAACCCAAACACGTTTTTTTACTCCACATAACGATCTTAAGCTAACCTTTACATTCATAAAAATACATTAACTATATCCTAAAGAAAAAGTAATATGTAACGTTGAGTTCTGTGAGGAACACCAAATAGCTGCAATGATGGGAAGAATAAAATTAGTAATAAGAAATGTTTTTCTAAAAATTTCTCAATCCTCATAAATAAAATTCAAAAGTTAAATGAAAGTAAATTTCCAACATAGAAACATAAAAATAAATAAACAAAGAGAGTAAAGAGAAAGCGAATTGGAACTGCATTGTAAGTATAAGGGAATATGTTGTTACTTCACTCCCTTTTTATATAGTTTCTTCGATTTTGGGGACAAGATTTCAAAATAGTTATCCCATATACTGAAGGGTGAAAGCAAAGCTTATCACGTTTCTTTAAACTTTTGAAAAATAAGCTAATTGATCAAGAAAAAACAAGTATGAAGAAATCTCTTTTGAAATAAGGAATCAAATCAGAATTTATGAAACGGAATAAATTTTTAAATATAATTTTTTTCTATATACCATCTTTCTCCGAAATATCAAAATATTTACTCTATTAGAATGAGGATTAAAATATGATTTTATATATAACACAATATGAAAATATAAATTATAAAAAGATTTAAAGATACTTTAAGTACACTTATGATTTCAGTTGTGAAATCTAAAAAATTTGAAACATTAACGTTACTTATTTGAAAAAGGTATCCAGAAAAGCATAATATGCGAGGGTAGGAGCATAAGTCATTACAAATATTCTTTCTCTCGTTTATGTGTGTGAATGGATCACAAACTTATATGTCTCGTATGGAAGTTCTGCAGGCATAGTGTGTAAACAAAAGACCAGATGGTTATGTGATAGCTGGTAGTAGCGCAGCGAGGGCTGTGAAATCAGTCAATTGGTGAGTGTCGTGTGATGGAAGTAACCAGTGTTTAGCAGCGTTCTTGCATCAAAATAGCCATTCTCCGAGGGAGAAATGCGATGGAATATCAAAGTGAATTAGTGGAAGCTCTGGAAAATAATACCTTGCCATACCATACAGTAGCATGGTGGGTGTACTGAGTTGTCATTATTTTGCCCGTGAAGATCATATTGCCCTGTATACTACCATAATAAATTAGTGTGATACGATATTTCACTGCTATTCATTGTCCACACATGTAGTTAACACCTTGTCCTTTCGTCTACATATGTCACATTTTTAAACCGGACTGGTATCTTCAAAAAAAACAAAAACAGTCGCCTTGACTTTTGCCCCAATCCTCGTATATATATATATATATATATATATATATATATATATATATGTATGTGTATGTATATAATAATTATCTAGCATTCTTTTAATTAGCTCTTTTAATATATATTCAAATTCTTTAGCTTGTACTTCCAGATTTTTAGTTTGAACTTTCTGATTTTTAGTATGAACTTTCGGATTTTTAGTTTGAATTTTTTTCTACCTATACAAATATTTTAAAGATGGGTGCATCATCTTGGGCGTTTGATGGTTCACTTATATTATGCACTAAATTGGTTTTAAATTTTAAAATTGTTTTTAAATTTTAATATTGTAATATCTTTCAGAATGCGATGGCGAATAGTTTTATTTTTCAAGTATAATGATTTAATTTTAACTTTTAATTTAAAGTATAATGGTTTTTTTAACTTTTAATTTTTAATTTTTAATTTTTTTTTTTTGAAATTTGGATATTTTTCCAATTAACCTACTGGATCTGCAATGGAAGGTTGATGCGCCATCAAACTAGTTTAACCCGACTTATTCCTAATCCGAGATTTCTCTTGGATATTTTATAAATTTTTATTTTTATTTTATAATTTTTAATTTTGTTTGAAAACGATGGAATAATATCTTTTATATTCGCCTTTGATATTCTGAAGTGTTTTGGTATTATAGGATTCATATATTTAAAATTTTTCAATTGATAATTGTGATTGTTTTTATATATTTAAATATATATATATATATATATATATATATATATATATATATATATATTGCCAAATCGTTCCAGACTTTAATCTTGTTTTCTTTTAAAATATTAACCGTTTAGAGACTAAAATGAAATACCCATAATAGAAAATTCTAAAAAAGGCCAAAATGTGGCCTTCCACATTAACACCAAAAACTTTTTAATGTAAACAGACATATGTCCAGACAGATCCTTTAAATAAATATGTACTTCCTTTTTTTAAGAATTAGATTGTAATGTAACTTAATATTTTTCTACACGAATTCACGCACATAATATATATATATATATATATATATTTATATAAATTCCTTCAAGTATCATTTTTGTTAACTCTATTTACTAATATTTAAACAAACTTTAATTATTTGGTTTAAAAATAAAACTGTAATCTTAGTAGTAATCGGCTTGTCCAAAATCCCTGTCCCACCCATTGTATCTCATCAAAACTACTATTACATAATAATCACGCGCTTGCTACTGATGGTATAAAAGGCGAAAATATTTAGTATTCGTTCTCTTTGTATTTGTGTCAGTCTTGTGTAATGTCGCTGCTGCTTGTTGCTTTTGTTATTGTGTCTGCTTTAGAGTCCTAATCAAATATCTGTGAAATGCAACTGTGAATTGTCCAGCTACGTTATGTGTGTGTGAATAAAAAGATGAACGCGCTCTGAAGATGTTTTCTGGAAGCCACTCGACAAATACCACACTCGATAATTTCGTTATATATATATCCATAGAAATGTGAAGCAATCCAGATAAATTGTTTTTTATGATACCTTCCGTATATTTTTGATCATATAAAAATTAAAAACTAAAGAATATTTCGTAAATGTTTCATGGTTTCTTTTCGGAATAGATTTAAAGAGCGAAGCAGATGACACACCATACCAATTATTTTTTTTACTGTGTATACAAGTTTATCATGGAGAAACATTTATTAAACATTTTTTTCTTAATTATTATTTTCTTTCATCTTCTGCCCCGACTAAAAACAATTTACGAATAATGTACGAAATTATATTCCGACTTACGTGAATTCGACTCTCGCGGTTATCACTCAGTCTCACCTATCGATTAAATTTGGAGTATTCCTGTGTATGAAAATATGCTACCTTCTTTTTTCCTCTAGGAAACTTCCCATGTTTGAAAAATCATTTTGATAACATTAGTTGAAAGAAATATATAACTGATCAATACTATTTGTAACCGCTTTAAGAGAACAGGTACATCGTATACTTCGAAAAAATCGATTTTTCAATTTTAGTTCTAAAAAATAGTGCTTATTTTTCTGAATCTAAAAATGTATAATACTTATATGTTTGTTGATAAAATAGCCCTAAAATATGAAAAATAAAAATGTAAACAAATGACCACGCCCTTTTTGACGCACCTTTTGAACTTTAAATATGTATTTTCCCCTGTGTTTGATCTATATAAATGTTCTGTATAGTGAACAAAATATCTTTTAGTATGTAATGTCTAAATTTTAAAAAATAATTTTATACGCGCAAAAAAAAATTAAGATTTTCATAAATTTAAGGTTTTATGATTATTTTTAAAGAATTTACGCAATTAATTCGTTAACACAAACTGGTCCATTATGTTTGATATGTTGCTCTAAATATATGTGTAATTTTTTTTTGTATATTCAAAGAATATTTTTGTAAGAAATACATGAAAATATGTATTACAAGATCTCGAAGATTATGCTCATGTTAACTAAAACAAAGGGAAAAAAAGACATGAATTTAAAATTACTTTTGTAACTCTAGAAAATGATTAAAGAGATTATTATTAGTCATATAAAAATAGGCAAGCAAATATACTAATCAAGTGTATAATATGTGAAAATATTGTTTTTTTTTTTTTAGTTTTTTTCCTTTTTCTCAAAAGCATATCTTCTTCAATTTAAGTACATTTTTAAAAAACTATTGCACTATATGATTCAGATTTTTATACTTCTATACAAGATGCCTATGCATATAGTCAACCAATTTTTTCTATTAAGATAGTGCCTAATTTTTAAAAATAGTTTTATGCATAAAAAAGCAGAAAAATGAAAAATTTCAAATTTCAAAGTTTCATAATTTTTTAAAGAAACTATACTAACATTTTACTAAAAAAATGGGTTCACTGTATTTTATGTATTGTTTTATATATGTGTAAAATATATTTTGCATAAAAATGATACTTTTTTAAAAAATGGTACCTAAACACAAGTATATTTTACGAGTTCTCAAAAATTATGTATTACTTTAATTAAGTAGTAAAAAAACCTTTTGGAGTAAAAAGTTATTTTTGTAGTTCTACAGAATAATTAAATTATCTTTATTAAGAACGTTAAAAATCTAAGCTCTATTGGAAATTGCAAATGATATATGTCTCATAAACAAAGGGTCTTAATTTTGGCATTTTACTCTTTCGAGCATGTCCTGGTTCCCTTAACAATTTCAGGAAAAAGACGAATACTTACAAATAAAAACCATATTCTTAATTATAAATACAAAAGATTTCTATCTTCTTTTTTGAAATTTTAGAAAAATGTGTTGTTAATTACGCAATCATATCCCAAAAAGATTTTTACCTGGAAAATACTCGACGAGCCTTAAACACGTGCAAAATGGAGGAAAAAAGTTACTTTTTTTAAATATTTAAATATATAATACTCTTTAAGTAGTTTTAAATTACATATATTATACCAGATCATTTATTTTGTTTTAATAAAAATTTGCATTTCAAAAATTAACCTTTTCCTCCTTAATTATATGCTGCATTTATAAGTACGAAATTTTTGTTTGCTAATAAATTTTAAATATTCTAACTTTTCTTTAAGTCATCAAACTTCTCCCATTAAAATAAGGAAAGAAATAATCTTTCATATTTCGAGATAAGAGAATTTCAATTTAGAAAGACTAGAATGTGTTTTGCATTGTCAATTCCATTAAGAAACCCAGTTTTGAGATTGAATGAAGAAACTTTGTGCAACTATTCCACTTACATTAAAAGGAATGTGATTTTAAAATTAAGCACATACATTTTATCACACTTGATTCTCGAAGACACATATTGCAATCTGAAAGGCTAGAATAAAAATGGTTTTTAGTGTTCCTTACATAATTAGCAATCGTATAAAAGTAAAAGGTCAAATGTAAAATATTTTATTTTTAAATTACTCTTACGAGAAGGAATAGTTTTTCTTAGAGAAAAATAAATTTATGAGAAAAAAATGAATCACATTTCTCATTATATATCTCTTTTTTTAAAGAAATAAGCTCCTAGTTTGATGATGCAAAAAATATTACATTGAAAAAATAAGGACGTAGGTTTATACAAAATTAATTTAACTGATAGACATGCGTGTAATCTTTAAAACTGCAGAATGTATCATATGAACTCTGGATTTTATTGAACGTATTAAACAAATTTTTTGACATACTTATTGTTATCACGCTCTTCGTTTTTCATTTCATTTTATATCATAGATATCATCATCCAATAGTTGTTTTGTTATAAATTATATAATATATTGGTTAATTTTCTAAAAAGATAGTCTAATTTAAGTTATTTGTTCAAATTCAGTTTCTTATAGTTTATTGCAGTGCTTCTCAAACTTTCAATACTTGCGACCCAATATTCAATCATAATTTTCATTGCGCCCCTCCACCTTCCATACAGTAACAATGTATTAAATTCAATAATACGATACTTTAACGCTAAAGCTACTGTACAATTTCAACATTTTAAGTGCTTCTAGCGTATATAAACGTCTCACTCAGTGTGTAAATTACCCCAGACGTATATACACGTCTTTCCCAAAAACGATCTTTTCTGTTCACTGCTGTCCATAAAATTCGAAGGATTTACTTATTAAAAAGGATTTTCTTACTTATTTATTTTCCCCTCCCCCCCCTCAATACACTACATACGTTTGTGTATTGGAGAGTGAATCGCGAAACTTTTAATCGGCAATTAAAGGATTAATTAGAAACCGTGTAATTTATCAAGATAAGCATTAATGTGTGTGTGATCGCATACAATTTTATATCTGAAAAGCATGTGCGGTCACCGGTAATTATTAAACTTATTCTAAACTTAGTATTGTTAGATTAACTATAAAAAAAATGCATTGTGCAGTACTTATACATTTATAAATGTATTACATCAGTGAAAATGTTTTTTTTTTTATTTTTCTTTATCTCAGAATGTGTGTGTATTTTCTTTACTTTCAATAAATTAATAAGTTTTTTAAATAATCTTTTGTTTTATCGACTTTTCAATATGCTCGCGCCCCCTTCCTAGGGGTGTCACGCCCCCCTAGGAGGTCGCGCCCACAGTTTGAGAAGCGCTGATTTATTGATTAAATGCAAAATTTAATTAAACTATAATAATGCTCCTTTACTGTAGCTTAGTATTTACGTAAGCATGATAATCATAATTTCTAACATCATGCAGTCGGATCAGGAGGTTGATTCGTGCAAAGCATTGGCAACGCGAGGTTTACTGTCCACGAACTTTGTAAATATGAACCATGATCAAGCGATGAAGACGACATTATTTTACTCTTCAAGATTCTATAAGACACCGAAGTGACTTTGAGTTTCTACAAATTTAACTTACATTAGCTTCGCTACACAACAATTGTTTAATGACCTTGTGAAGATGTGTGTAATTAATATGTACTCTTTAACAAAAAAAACAACGACGCAACAAGGAGTTACCTAATTGTTCTGACCTTTCATATGTTATGACATTTATATCAAACATACAAATGATTAAAATTTGGTATCCAATGAATTAATAGTGAGAGCTACAGTGCATCGGAACTGTGCACTCAGAAGGTGTCTATAAGAAGTGATTATCAATCTGATGGTCGAAATTCATGTTGCATTGCGATTTAAGATACCTTTCAACGACTGAAAAAATGCCTCACCACAGAATTCGAGCTCATTACGAGCAAATGTCAGAGTTTGAAAGAGGTCGTATCATTGGATTGAAAGAAGCAAGTTGGGTAAATCGGAGAATCAATCGTTGCATGGGTCAAGGTGATGCGGCTATTATTTGATGGCGGCAAGAATGGATGGACAGTGCCAGATTTCAGCATCATGATGTTAGCGGTTGATCTCACAGCAGATCATGAGGACAGATTGATTGTCCAGATCAGCTGTCACAACGCCTGATTGATCGTTATCAACCATAAGACGGGTAGCCCGCATACGAGTGTCCACTATGACCACTCACAGATGGCTGACATAGTGAAACTTGCTCTCGTACCAACCGCTATGCCACCTGCCATTTACACTTGCTCACTGTCGAGCCAGATTACAGTGGTGCTTGGCTCGATCATGTTGGAATCATGCTGACTGGGGACGTATAGTTTTTAACGACGAATCCCGCTTCAAACTGTGTCCTGACGATCGTCGAAGACGTGTCTGGAGACTCCCAGGGTAGCTTGTCGATCGTGCTTTCACTATTGCATACCAAACAAGCCCTCAACCAGAAGTTATGATCTGGATTTTTTTCTTTTGACATCAGGACCACTTTGGTCGTCATTAAAGACACACTTTTAGTACAGAGTTACGTCGACGGCATTCTGAGAACTGTTTTATTACCGTTCCTTTGGCAGTACCCTGGCCTTATTTTTCTGAAGATAATGCCAGACCACGTACGGAACTTCCTTGGCCAGCCATATTGCCAGATCTCTCTCCAATACAGCATGTCTGTGATATGATGGGAAAGCGACTGCATCTACCAGAGAATGGTGATTAGCTGGCCCGCCAATTGGAGTAAATGTGGCAAGAAATTCTGCAAGAGTCCACCAGGATACTTTATCTCTCAAGCCACGGCGTGTGGCACCTTGCATCCAGGTTTGAGGTGGATCAACAGGTTATTTAGCTCGTTAATTTGTAACTATGTATCTCTGAAGTAAATCATTCAATTTTTCTGAAATTTTTATCATTTTCTATTCTATACATAATCTTTCTACCTACCATATTTTGTCTATATCGGACAACTCTCATTCGTGGTGAGTCATTTTGTTTTGTTATAGAGTGCATCTATGTTATTTTAAAAGAAATGTAACTGTTTATAAAACTAAAAAACGTATTTTTATTAAATTTTTTCTACAGTTGTGAGTATTAATATATAGAAAGGGATCCTAGAGATACACACGCCAAACAACTTAAGAACAAACTTTTAATCCAAATTTAATTTAGTCGCAATAGAATAGTAAGATTGCGTCAGAAACTGGAACCTGCCAGTTTCTGATGCAATCTTACAACCAATAGTAGTTTCTTTTAGAATGAGTCAAGAGTCTTTTGTCCCCTCTCTCTCTTCTCTCCTTGTCTTCGTCTAAAACGCTTTAATCTGCTGCAGCTTGTTTTGTCTTTATTGTTTCGTGTCTTTGCCATGCCCTGTTGTTTGAAGAACTGTCAAATAACAATGTGGATGTCACGTATAAATGTTTGTGTGTCTTAAGTTGCTTAACCAATAGATTTCCGACCACAACGAATATGTATGAGATATCAACCGTCTCCAATAATTATTGATTAAGTCATATAAACATCACTCGCCAAAAAAAAATGATACTCAGCCTTCCCACTAGAAATTATTATTATTATATATATATATATATATATTTTATATATATTTAATATATATATATATATATATATATATATATATATCCCTTAATATATATATATATATATCCCTTAATATATATATATATATATCCCCTTAATATATATATATATATATATATATATATATATATTAAGGGAGATTTAAGCAATGTTATATTCAGCTTACAGTCATGAAATTATAGGTGTTTTTATACGATGAAATGTCAACTCAGTAGAAAAGAAAAATATGCAAATACCAGGACCTTGACGTCCTAGATTACGAGAAGACTTACGTAACACTTGGATTCTATTCATGCATTTTGAGAGAAAATTAAAAGAAGGAGGTAACACACATTTCCAAAGATTTACTTCAAATGAAAGTGAGATTACTGAAGTATGGTCTTAAGAAACCCTCAGAATGTGCCTTTACATTGGATAAATTGAGAGGCAAGATAGTTTGAAGATTGTTGCAACAAAGTTCAGAATTGCAAGAAATGTGTACCTCAAACTTCAAAAATGCTCTGGAGGGCAAATACAGCATGTTGGTAGTGATCGGCGAATGAAAACAATGACAAAAGATGACTGATACATTACTGTAGAAGAGAGAATGTATCGAAATCAGACAACGAACAACATCGCAAAAGAGCTTCATTCGACATATGAGTTGAAAGTACCGTGATTTACTCTGAACAAACACGTTCATAAAAGTAGCCTATTCATCCTCCGACCGACCTGAACACTACCATTCATTGACAATACTCCATCGGCGACCCCTTTCAAAGTGTTGTTATGATCACGTGGACTAGACATTTCATCAATAGAGGGATGTACGCTTAAACAACAGTCATTTCATTTTGTCAAATGGTTATTGGTGCTAGTTAATGAAGAGGAAGGTAGGTATATTGCAATTAATACCAAATAATGAGATTGTTTGTGTGTTCTTAGCGTGTTTAATTTGGAAAAGGTAATAGATTTACATATGAATAAGGTTGTTTTAGAATCAACTTGAATGGTTTTAGTATGCGAGTAAAAGTACTAATTAAAACATAAACATTTATTCATGCCTCGGCATCGTAATACAGTTCAATTACAACCATTTTTGTTCTTCCTTGTTGCCAACTTTCGTTTTCACAAATAAACGTAAGCAAAACTTTAACAATTATTTCATTGATATAAAGTGAACCTTACATTCGGCCCCACTCAATATGAAATTTAAATACACACACAAAAAATTAAAATGAAGCGTAAAAAAAAGAAACAAAATTTTAATGAAATAGTAGTTCCAAGTTTTTTCGGAACAGAGCGCAATTAATATATGTATTTTTGGTAACGGCTCAGTGGCTCTCGTTCTCTTCCTCTGTGCTGTTTTCCTCGACTGTTGTTGTACCTCGTTTAAAATAAGGGCGAATATCTTGTACGTGGACAACCTTGATAAATTTGTTCTGCTGTGTCGTGGACTTGATCTCGTAGCGCATGGCCCCGACTGGGCGGACAACCACAAATGGTCCTTTGAAAATGGGAGAAAGTTTGTGATCTTGTTTCGGCCAGTCGTAAAATACGAGATCTAAAGCCTTGAAGGAATGGGATCTGAAATAAAAATCAAATCTTTGCTTGTTCTATAAATGTGTTTCATACAAATTATTTGCTGCTTTGGCACCGGCTAAAGTTAAAAGGTCTAATTAAGTTAAGTACTAATTAAAACAAAATTAAAAGTAATAATTAAAACATAAACATTTATTAATAACGCGGCATCGTAATACTAATTAATTCAGTATTTCTCAACTGTGGGGCGCGCCCCTGGGGGCGCGATAAACGTAAGGGGGCGCGAGCATATCGAAAATAAAAGATTAAAAAAATTTATTTACTGAATGAATTAAAACAAAATTACTTTCTGACATAATAAGAAAAATACACATTTACACCGATATAATTTATATATCTGCGATATTACGTCATAAAAATTAAAGCTACTTCTTTTCAAACCAAAATGAGAAAAAACAAACCCAGACCCATAATCGAAAATTTTTAGGAAAGTAAAAAATTCATCACTGTTATATATTTGTCATCAGATGTAAGCAGCAGAATGTAGCTGCTGCGGTTTGACCTTCGAACTTACTTGTAGGTTAGTTACGTCCCTGCTCTTACGTGTGTATTCGTTTTTCATTTAGGGAAGTTGCAAATAAACTATTTCTGCGATTTTTTTTCCTTGTAAAATATTTTTATGATTTTTGGAAAAGCACAGAGAGCTAGCTCTTTGAAGGATTACTTGGCCAAGATTTATTTCTATGAGTTATTCCCAAACATATAAAAAGCGCAATGAAAAAAACGTTTTACATAATTTTTTTGAACATCCATATTGTAATAAATACACTTTTATCCGGAGCTGTCACGCCGAGCACAGAGTGCACAGAAATCGGTAATTCTGGCAAAACTGTTTAATTGTTACCAATGGCTCTGACACTATCCTCCTGTTTGACAGTCTTAACGTGTAAACTAAAATATATTTGTCACATATCTCCCCCTCTTTTGGGAGTGACAAACGTTTTTTACAATCTTAAGGTACTTATTTTGACTGAGTTCCCGTTGTGATAACTTTTTTCCGAAATATTTTCTGTGTTCTTGAAAGTAGGTGAGTATATTTTCTCTTAATTAAATTATTCACTGGAATTACGATTTTTATTGTGTGCTATAAAAAATAATTATAAAAAAAAGATTGGGGTGTCCAATAACCCCACTCGACCATTAGTATCGAGTGCGTGCCTGCTCAAGGTTTAAAACATGTTGAAGTCTTTTTTCACTTTAAATATTAAAAATGATACAATTATTTCTCATCGGAATTTTATATTATTGTTCATTATTCAACATCAATTCTAAATGCTAATTCTGTGAGGCTTAAAATTACAGTTCGCTTAAAACTAATTTACAATTTGAGCAATGATTTTAAAAAATCATTTTACATGTTTGTAAACATTGTTGCGCACTTGGCTTTACTCTCCTTAAAATTCAGCGATTATATATATGTGGGAGATAACAAAGGGGTCCAATACGTTTGTCTTTCTTATGGTTTATTTAACATTAAACAAAAATTAATTAAAAAGGTAGATAAGTTTGACAATGATATGCAGAAGGTAACGCCTGCTCGCGCACCTCTCATGTTCTTCTTTTCTAATGTCCAAGAGTTTTTGTTTCTCTTCCACTAGTTCAAGAGTTTCACTTCGTGTTTTAGCTGCGCCTGCGCGCGAAGACTGCCTTGCTTTTGGCTGCATGCCATAACGGCTATCCTGACTGTACGCTGTCCGCAGCGGTACGTATTCCTTTTTCCTTTCCATGGATACCAGAGGGAGAATCTGAAACATACAAAAAAGACAGAACAGACAAGGACTATACGACAAATACACAAAGATTTAACATATCATAATTCTGCTGAACTAGACAGTTCCTCCCCACATCTTCATGTTGTCTGCTGCTGTGGATGTAGTGTTGGGTCCTTCATGCAGTCCAATTTTTCTAACATCATATCGATCTTTAGGTTTTACTTTTATGACTTCATAGGGACCAAAGAACTTAGGCCTCTCAGTTTCAAGCCAGTTCCAAACTGTGTCCGTTGGATGGCGACGATATCTCCGATCTCATACTGGTATGCCTTTTTCCGTTTCTTATTAAAATCTCGACAGTTTTCTTCTTGCATCTTCAGAATGTTTCGCTTGGCTTCCTCCCGAATTTTTCACGATTTTCGGTGAATGTCTCCACGATTTCCTCTTCCAATAGTTTTAGAATTTCTAGATCTTGTTTGGTCCTCATCTTTACTTCGGTCAGAGTTGAAACGGCGTCATCCGAGTGCTTCGTGAAATCGTTGAATTGAGTGTTCTCTGTACGGCTGGAACAAACTTGTACCATTTTGATGCGTCGTCAATGGATAGCTTGGACAAGATTGGGATCAGAGAACTATGGATCCGTTCAATTTGTCCGTTCCCTCGGGGTATTCCAGTTGTTATGCTTAGATGTTGGATGTTCTCATTTTCACAGTACTCTCGAAATTCTTTTGAGGTAAATGCAGTACCTTTATCTGTTATGATACGGTGAGGAGTGCCAAATGCTGCTTAAGTTTGTCTAGAGCATCACGGGAAGAGGTAGACTTTACGGGATATAACCATACGAATTTAGTGAATGCATCTATTATTGAAAGAATGTGGTTATAGTTTTTATTTGTAGATGGTAAAGGACCTAAAAAGTCAATATGGTAAGTGCTAAGAGGGATATTTTCCTTAGGAATAGGATTTAACAACCCTTCACCTTTCCCTCGTTTTTTGTTTACAAGAATGCATTCAATACAATTATTAATAACATTTTCAACACATTTTCTAACATTAGGAAAAAAATAAAAACTTTGTTTTACCATGCTTTCAGTTTTATTAATACCAAGATGTCCTTTAGAATGAATATTTTTAACAATTTCTGTTTGCATCTGTTGAGGTACTACCAAAACATCATTATCATTTTCAATTTATATAGGACATCATTTTTTTACAACAAAATCATTAATTTGCTTATTTTCTAAAAAGGGTTTTCAATGAATTAATGTACTCGTCATTTCGCTGACAATTTGCAAAGTTTAGTGGTTACTTCATCATATGTTATGGTCATTACAGGATAACGGCTTAAACAATCTACATGCCCCATTTTTGTTTGCCTGGGCGATGAATAATTTCATAATTAAAGTCTTCTAAAAATAAGGCCCATCTAGCAATTTTAGGAGTTAATTGTTTTTTACTCATAGTTTTTTGGAATGCCGAGCAATCAGTTACAATTTTAAATTTGTTGCCAACGAGATAGTTTCTAAATTTCTTAAGAGATTCGATTACAGCCAAAACTTCAAGTTCATAACTTGAATATTTTTCCTCCTGGGGGAGTGGTTTTCTTGCTAAAATAGTGTACGGGGTGAAGTTTATTGTCGTCTGATTGTTGTAACAGAATCGCACCATAACCAAATTTACTAGCATCAGTATGCAATTCAAGTTTTGCACCTTGTTTGAAAATATGGAGCACCGGATTTTCAGAAAGTTTTTGCCGTAAAGTTTGAAATGCTAATTGCTGTTCGGGTCCGAAATGAAACACAGCATTATCCGTAGTAAATCACTGAGAGGTTTGGCTATTATGGAATAATTTTTGGATAAACTTCGAAAGTAACCTGACAGTCAAAGGAAACTTTGGACCTGTTTCACGTTTTTAGGTTCTGGAAAATTCTGAACTGCTTTGGTTTTGTCCAAAGAAGGGGTTTAATTGTACCCCTTTCAATTATGTGTCCTAAAAATTCAATCTTTGACTTGAGGAAGTTACATTTCTTTAAATTTAATTCTAATCCATATTCCGATGCAGTTTTTAACACCCTGGTTAAACGGTTTAACCCGTCAAGTTCATCCGAAGAAGGGATAATAATATCATCCATGTAGATTATGACAATTCCCTCTTTAAGAAGGTCTCTGAAAACGTGATTGATAAATCTCTGAAAAACACTCGGACTATTTATTACAAAGACCAAATGGAACTTTGTTAAACTCATACTGCCCATTATGTGTGACGAATGAAGTAAATTTTTTGCTGTTTTCTTCCATCTCAACGTGAAAAATCCGTTTTTAAGTCAATAGTTGAGAAGAAATTTCCTGACTGCAACTGATCTAGAACTTCTTCTATTAAGGGTAAAGGATACCGATCTTTTTCTCAGTTTTAGAATTAATTTTTGCGGTAATCAATACATAGTCTTAAATTACCATCCTTTTTCTTACCCAATACTATAGGTGAACAATAATCGGAAACGCTCTCTTTTATAATACCTTGTTGTAACCAATCATCAATTTGATCGTCTACCTGTAATTTCTCAGAACAAGATAAACGTCTGGCCCTCTGACACACAGGAATATCATCTTTTAATATAATACACATTTTTAACTTAGTACTCTTACTTTTATTAGGTTTATAATTCTTAATTAGAGAACTCAAATCATTTCTAATATTAAAGTTTTTAACATGTGTCAAATCATAACTACAGTTTTCTATCACATTTGCAACATAAAAAATAGAATTAGAATAAGCACTGGAATTAGCGCCCAAAGAGGATCCACTTTCATTCAATAAAACATCGCTCTTTGCGTGGCCTAGTTTCTTTATTTCAGAATATACACTGGGATGTATAATAAATTCTTCGGTCAAGGTCGGTGATATTGCCGTTCGCACACTTAAACTAGGAGAGTGTTGATTAAGAGAAATATTTATGGATTTAACTTCTACCATACGCTGTTCGCCAAAACATGAACTTAATGTTATGATCTCTTCGGAAGGTTTGTGCACTCTAATTAGTGAGGAATTTAGAACTGGGATCTGGCAACCTGAATCGATCAAGGCTGTTACGGGCTGATTTTCTACAAAAATGCTTACGTATTGAAGATTTGCGATCTCACCGCTATTTTGTTTTTCGCTCTCGACTTTCAAAGTATTCACGTTTATTTTATTACGGATGTGGCTGTTAGATTCTTTAGGTTTAAAACGCTTCTTACAGTCTCTTGCGTAATGAGATGAATCACCGCATATAAAGCAATTTTTTTTTTTGTCTTTCAAGATATTGGGGATAGTTCTCTTTAACCTTTGGTTTAAAGTTTCGTGGTCTATTTTTAAAGGGGTCTTGGGTATATCCATAAGTAATAGGAGTTTCCTTACGTGATCCGCCTCTAGATGAAATATAAATATCGCACTCTTTAGCTAAATCAATAGGCCTAAACCAATCTTCTGCTTCTCGAATGCCAATATGGGTTGCAGTTTCCTTATTTAAAGTTTCAAATAATTTATCAGAAATTATAAGATCATATAGAGATTCAAAGGAATTAACTTTTCTTAACGAACAATAATATTGGAAGTTTGCCGTCAGTCTTGCAGCAAATTGATGTATGTCTCGCCTGATGATTTTACAGCATTTTTAAATGAGTTTAAACACTCGCGAGGGGTTAATTGGAATTCTCTGAGTACTATAGATTTTAGTTTTTCATAGTCATTTAATTCGTCTTCTTTAATATACAGTAAGACGTTATGAGCTCTTTCGCCGAGAAGATTTATTAAAATTTCAGATTTATATTCATCATTTATTTTCTTGGTTAAAAATGCGCGTTCTAATGATTGGAAGAACAGATTAAAATTTTCAGATCTGGTGGGAACAGGAAGAGATAAAGTCCTAATACTTGTTATCATATTTTCTATGTTAGTTTCGAACTGTTTTTCTTCGACTTTAGCTGCAGGATTTAAACTTAATGCTTTATTTTTAGCCCTTTGAAGTTCGACTTCTTTTTCTAACTGTGTTAACTGTAGTTTTGCGAGCTCAATTTTCTGTTTTTCTAAAGTTATCTCTCTTTCGTTTTGCGATACTCTCTCATCTATACAGTTTTTAATTAAAGTTTTAACGAAATCTGATCACTTTCAAATGTACTACTGTTCTCAATTTTAGTCTTTAGTTTAACTATAGTGTCCGTACTCTCAACAGTACCGTCCAGATTCTCAACAACTCTTATGAGATCCTCTTTAAAAGCGTTTTTATACATTTTAGAAAAATATGGAAAGATCCTACCTTTTTTTCTGGCTCCTTTGTTGCTCGCACGTACGATGTATCCAATAAAACGTTGATTCCACTGATTTCACCTCTTCGCAGGTAATATAGTTGAAATTGTTCGAATTGACACCTCTTCGCAGGTTATATCTTGAAATTGTAGTTCCGGCCTCTACACAGGCGGATTATTCACACTGAGTTAGTTCCAACCTCTACACAGGCGGGATTTTTTGAGGGTTCGTTGAAAAATACACCTCTACACAGGTTATTTTGTTATTTGTTCCGACCTCTACACAGACGGAATGAAGTTGAAAAATTCAACCCTCTACACAGGTTGAACGAAGTTTCCGAAAAATGGCGGCGCGTCTCCTCCACGGACGGCTTTTTTTTTTTCACGTTCCAAATTTTGATCAAAATCGAAATGTTTTTCAATCCCGGCCTCTACACAGGCGGAATTTTCATGCTGAGTTCAAACCTCTACACAGGTTGAACGAAGTTTCCAGAAAATGGCGGAGCGTCTCCTCACAGACGCTTTTGTTCATTGTCCAGACTTTGGTTCAAAATCGAAATTTTATCGATCCCGGCCGAGCCCCCATAATTTGTGGGAGACAACAAGGGGTCTAATACGTTTGTCTTTCTTATGGTTTTATTTAACATTAAACAAAAAATTAATTAAAAGGTAGATAAGTTTGACAATGATATGCAGAAGGTAACGCCTGCTCGCGCACCTCTCGCGTTCTTTCTTTTCTAATGTCCAAGAGTTTTTGTTTCTCTTCCACTAGTTCAAGAGTTTCAGTTCGTGTTTCAGCTGCGCCTGCGCGCGAAGACTGCCTTGCTTTTGGCTGCATGCCATATATATCAATAATGTTTTATTTTCTTATAAATGTGAAATCGTGCAAATAGCGGGTATTTCAGCCGGTGTGTACTTTTAATGTATCAATGCTGCACAGAGTATTTTATAACTAATTAATTAATGCTAAATTAAGAACAAGTTTAATAAGTATTAGCGACTTCCATGGGCTTGTCTTGAAGAGCAAAGTTTTTCAAAGGAATGCTTATGATTAGAAATTGACCCACTGAGTACTTAAAAAAAAAAAAGCTGATATCTATATTTTGTCTTCTAAGCAGCCACCGCATTTTGCAATATATTCCAATTTAAAAATTAGAGAAAGGAAAAATAACATAATAATTATCCTATTACTTAATATTTTTTGCTTAAAAGCAACATATACAAAATTTAATACTTATGTCATGAATTTGTACGGTATATAATTAAGATTATTGCTTTAGCGTAAAAAAAAAAAGTGCATTATTATTGCATTCAGTACATTATTAATGTATAAGGGGGCGCGATAAAAATTGTGATTGATAAGGGGTGCGCCAGTTTTGAAAGTTTAGAAGCACTGAATTAATTACAACCATTTCTGTTCTTTCTTGTTGTCAACTTTCGTTTTCACAAATAAACATAAGGAAAACGATTACAATTATTTCATCGATATAAAAAGTAAACCTTACATATGTATACATTTTCTACAGATAATCAACCAAATTACAAAAGATCGTTATTGGGATGCTAACGACTATCTTTAGAAGTTACCTAGGGCGTTGTCTCTCTCTCTCTCTCTTCTATGTTTCAAATATATATAGTTTGTCATTATGTGTGTGTGTGATTTTTTTAATTGTTAAGTATGTCATTCAACGTTTAGGTATCCGACTGCGTTCGGAACCGTGACTTTAAAAAAGAGCAAAAATGGATAATTTTCATAATATTTAGAGTCACTTAGATTAGACTACCTGTATAAAAATGTTTTAAGGACATTTTGATAAAAAAATTATCTAAATGCAATTTTTTGGCAAAAAATTAACTTAGAATAATCTTTTGCAAAACGTTCTTTTGTGAAAAATGCTTTTATTGTAATAATATTTTGCCTCTTATAGAGGCTCAACTATGATTTTTAAAAAATTTCATTATTTTCAGAGTTACAACCAATTGAAATAATTATTAGCATTTTTTTTTTCTTAAAATTCCTTCCCTCTGCTGTCGTAAAATATGGATAAACCCACTTCTAAGTTATATATTTCAAAAATTCTAGTTAAGCCTCTGTAGAGAGTTCTGAGATATATACAGGCAAAATATTATTATAATAGAGGCATTTTTCACAAAAGGAGAGCATCTCGAAAAAAACTGATTCTAAGGTAATTTTTGTGCCAAAATATTGTATGTATGCGCTTTTGCAAAATCACGGTTCTTAACGTAGCCGGATACCTTAAGTACACTGCTGGACAATTGCTAAGGGCAGATCACAAATTTCTATGTAGCATAACATTAAGCAAGACATGAGGCCCAGTAGGATAAAATATAGTTGTTCAGACATTAGAATAAAGAATATTTGTTGTTCTGGAAAGTACAAAAGCTGTGAAACATCTGAAAGAAAAGAAATGTTCATTTGATCTGCGTACGGAGAAATGGAACAATGCATCTAAAAGTCAGCAGGCACCTTAAAGAAAGGTATCAGTACGGGATATGTCCACCGTGGAGTGCGATGCAATATTCCACACGTCGTACCATACTTTGCACAACATTATCCAGCAGCTGTTGAGGCAATTTATCCCATTCCTCTGTGAGTGCACGGATGAGGGTGTTCTTGTTTGTCGGAGGATAGTTTCGACCAGCAACTTACCTCCCCAAAGCATCCACACATTTTCAATGGGGTTTAGATCTCGAGAACGCGCTGGCCATACGAGACGTTGAATACCCTCGCTGTCTAGACAATCCTGAACAGCGAGTGTTCGAGGACATGTTGCGTTGTCGTCCATAAAAACAAATTTATCACCGACAGCACCACGGAAAGACGAACGAAAGGAAGTAGAACTTCATCAATGTATCGTTGGCCCGTCATAGTCCCATTCGCAACCACATGTAGGCGCGTGCGGTCATTGATCATGATGCCGGCCCACACCATGATACTGCATGTCGGATATCGGTCCTTTTCCTGGATATTTTCTGGACGATAAGCAGTACCCCTCTCGCGCCAGATCAGTTGGCGTCTACAATCCGATGACAGACTGAACCTACTCTCATCTGAGAATAGTACGCATGCCCAGTCCTGTTCAGTCCAATTGTGATGCTCACGACACCATTGCAAACGGCAGTACGGTGCTGTCTGGTCAATGGGACACACACAACAGGTCTGCGTGCGTATAGTCCTCCTCCGCTCAAACGTCTGGCAACAGTTTTTCGGGAGATCTGCTTTCCTGAGGCAGCAAGAAACTGATTTGCCACCTGCTGAGCTGTGGTGCGCTTGTTCCTTTTTGCTGATAGGCGATATATCTGTCTTCTGCATGCGTCGTACTTCTAACACGACCCCCGTGCCGTCTACTACACATTCCAGTAGTTTTAAATGACTTCCACAGCCGTGAAACAACGCTGTGAGCGATGTCGAACTCCCCTGGCAACATCTGTTATTTTTCGCCCTTCTTCGATCTTTCCAATAATTCGGCCACGCATAAAATCATCTATGTGATGTCGGGAAGACATGTCAAAAATTTTAAGTTCGTCTATTAAATCTTTCCTGTAAAACTTTGACTTGAAACAACAACTGTCCACACGCGTCAAAACCTTTAAAGCTCTTATGAACGCTATCACGTGATGAACAGACGTGGAAAAAAAATTTGCATACTCATACTTCTTACTAATATCCCGCACCTATTCTAATTTTCCACATTTTGCTTCCTTTCATTTTGTGGTTGCTATGGATGATAGTGTTATCTGTCCTTAGCAATTGTCCAGCAGTGTATAACCTTTTGCCTCTGCAATATGTATTTTATGTATTACAGTAGATTTGTTTTGAAATTGCAGAAAACAAAAAAGGTTGGGTAAGTTTTCCTCTCTTGTATGCGTACATACGTATACACGCTATACATAAGGATTGAGAGACAATGAGAGAAAATTATATAAAATTATATGGTAATCTTAAATTAAAAAATGGTTCAGGGATCTTTTTTGAAAACAAATATGGCGTTCATTATATCCCACTTTCTTCTCCATAACCCAATGTTGTATCTCAAATATGATCTTTTCAAAAACAAACAAAGATAGACTAATTTCATCTTGACGGTAAATAATGGATTTATAATTTTCTGGGTTTTTTTCCTCCTTGCGATATTATCAAGATTTCATTAAAAGTAAATTAATAGTTCTTGTTCCACTCCCACAAACTATAAATAAACACTCATTAAATTTACATTATTAGAATTACTTCAAGCAATATAATAAAAAATCAGAAAGTCTAAAGTATGTGCTTTATAATAATAATTGGAAAATGAAACCTATGTAAGCGTGTACTTTATAAAAATAATTCCAAAAATGTCATTTTTCAAAAAAAAAATAATAAATGACAAACTTTAGTTATAAATGCATTATAAAAATATTATTTACTGCTCTTTAGAGAAAATAAAAAAGTATGTTATTAAAATTATCTGTGTTTCCATAACTACATGTGGTTTAAATATATACTTTTTAAAGACTGGTGAAGAAAATCTGTGTGGCAATATATTACATGTTTTGCTTAGTTTCTCCTTGTAATTTCTATAATTTAATGATTAAAATTTAGAAAATAACTGTTCTTAAAATGTTTTTCCTTGTCCTTGATATTTTTAATTTTACATATTTAAAAGTTACACTTTTTATTGAATAAATACCTTTCTCGCACCGATTTATTTGAAAATATTTTAAATATTTTAGCCCTAAATTGTATTTGTTTCTAAATTTTCTATCAACTTCCCAGATTTACAAATAATCAATGTAAATAAAAATATATCTTTGCGCTGTGCCTGCGCGTGCGCGTACCTATTTGTTTTTTATGCCTTCCTAACCGTACATCTCATTGCGATGAAACTTTGGGAGACGGTTGGACGCATACCCGCGAAAAGGTTTCTGAGTTAGTACTATTGACCCCTAAGGGGTGTTGTGGGGCTTAAGGTGTGAACAGTATTCTGTTTTTTTTTAATTATTAAACTTACAAACTAGAAATTTGGTAGGGATGTTCCCTTCATGGAGTAGAGGTCCTGTAGAAAAAAAGTTTCGTGAAAATTAACCTCTAAGGGGTGTTGCGGAGGCTTAAAGAGCATTAGAGATAAATATTCCCGTTTTTGAATTATTAGAACTACAA
>BMAU01020158.1:152500-230000 GCA_019973935.1 Trichonephila clavipes
AATAATTTTTTTATAATTTCAAATTATCTTTTCATACCATGGATTTTAATATCAGAAAAACATTTAACATACATTAATTATATAAATTCCGGAAAAAATAAACTCTGAGGGAAATTGCATGCATATAATAATAGATATTTTTAACTTTTTTTGTCTAAAAACTCAAGGTTCTTCAAAAACAGTGATAAAAAAATAAAAAAATTATAATTTATAGTTTCTTAAAATCTATAGGTAACAGGATGATAAAACTTATTTAAATTTTAATGTACTATTATTTGGTAATGTACTTATATTGATAAGAAGATTTTGCATAATTCAATATATTTAAAAACATCCTCCAGTGCCATTATCTTTTTTTTTGTCAGATATCTGCTATAGGCATTTCCTTTTGTCAAAAATATTTTGTACTAGACCCCTTTTGTGGCACATGCCAGCAGCATATGACAGATGACATGGGATATCAATAACACATTTTTCTACCTCTTTCAAACTGTTTGGTAATTTCATCTCTTGAAAAGGATCTAAGAAAAGATATATCCAGTTCAGTCACAAATGGCATGATTTATTCTAACTCACAACACAAAGAAACTGAGCCACTTTGTAATAAAATCATTGCAAATAATTATGCCAAAGTGTTTCAATAAACGCGTATTCTTTATCTAAATAGATTAGAAATTTTATCAATTTTAAATGAAAAATTTAAATGGTTTTAGAATACATAAGCATTGTTGTGCTTTAATATTTTAGTTTAATTTAGCAGTAAATTGGAGTCTATTATTAAAATTCGAGATTAATATCTTTTTAACGGCAGTTGAATTAGGATATTTGTATACAATTGTTTTAAGAATATTGGTACTGGAAACAATTATTTAAATGGAAATTTTAGCAAAATATGAATGAAAAATGACATTTTTTCAGTACAGTCTCCTTTTATGAAAAATGCTATTGTAATAAAAATAATTTGTTTATGACTGAACTAAGATTTTTGAAATATAAATTCTAGGAATGGATTTTTTTTAAAGTATTAATATATCATAGTAGAGAAATTAAATTTTTACGAAAAATACCTGTTATTATTTCGATTGATTGAACTCTGAAAATAATGTAAACTTTCCACTTTTAGTTCAAGCTCTGTATCTTAGCTATAAATATAGGCAAAATATTATTATTATGCAGGTATATTTCTTAAAAGGGGAAAGTTCTGAAAAATATGTCATTCTTTTTTCATTTTTTTGCCAAATATTTACTTCTAAATACTTTTACTTGTAATAATATTTTTAAAGCAATTTTATATGTATTGTGGCAAATGTACTCATTGCCCTTAATATAGTATACATTTTTTCAATTAGAAATGGGAAAATTTAAATAGTTTTGAACATGTAAGAATTGCTGCGTATGTTTTAGGTTTATTTTAGTTAAGATGTGAATTGAAATATATTATGTAAATTCGTGATGAATATTATCAAAAAAGAATGGTCTTGTAAATGCTTATTTACAATGATTTAAATTAAATTTCTGTTACATGAAATGTTTAACCCTTTTTCTACTTCTATATGATTTATTGCAGTTTTTTTCATGCTTTTTTTTGAATCACTAAATTGAAAATTAAAGGATATACATAAACAAAATACTTACCTTTGGGAAATTTAATACGTTAGAGCTAAATAATAATTAAAGATATTCAACTGTAAAATTAATTATATACACTGCTCACTTAAAATAAATAGTCAAATCATTTTTGAAGGTATTCATTGGCATATAAGAAAAATAAGACACTTTCGTTTTGACATTAATTTTTTTTTCGGAACAAAAATGACAATCTTCGCAATCCGCTCAAAACGCAATTTTACATTATTCACATTCCCCGCTAAAATATTCATCATAGAACCCGTGCTGTGATATATCTTGAAAGAGTGCGTTTAAAAGAATATCCCTGCTAAGTATCGTCAGAGTAATCGTAAAAATGGTTAGTCTAAGCAATTTTAAAGTGAGTTTGACTTATAAGTAACGTCGGTAAATAAAGAGTTAAATGTTTATTTTTTATTAAATGCTTAGATTCAAAAGATAGTGGTAGACAGCGAGACTGCATGGCATTTTATATATAAAACAAATAATTCCCGTTTACGACAAATGCTGAAAAAAGTAAGAAAAATAGAATTATATGTATATATACTAAGCGAAATTTACAAAATGAAATAATAAAAAAAATTTAAAATGTAAAATTATTTGGAGGCCACTTAGTTGAAGTCAAAAAGAAAGGAAAAATAGGAGACTGGATGAGGTTTCAACAGTATAAAATTTGGCAGCATTTAAAAAAAATCAGTAAGAGTTATTTTTAAAAAGTCATTCTTAAAAAGAATGACCAGTATTCTTTTACGAAAAATATGTTTTATTAGGAAAAATGATTTTTTCTATTTCAATGTCCTTTAAAAAACAAAAAGCATTCAATTAAGTCAATGTTTTTAACAAAAAAAGGCTAAACACAGTAAACCAAAATTGACAAAACAAAATTTTAAGCGGGATTTTATTTTTGGTAGCTTATCCGTATAGGAAACTTGACTCCAAATTGGATCTAACAACCAATTAATCTGAAATACATTTTGAGGTTCTTCTAAGGGTCAACGCTCTCAAAGCATCTGCTTTTTTAATGCTTTATTTTCCCTCGGGCTTTTGATTTTGGTTAATGCAAGTGTTTTCTCCCTTAAGAAATTGTTCTGCTCAAGAAAGAGTATATATATATATATATATATATATATATACAATCAAACCGCTAAATATATAACGAATTCACTAAATCCCGGAAAAATGTTCGTTAAATGGAGAATTCGTTATGTAGAGGTTCACTATTTAATATACTTTATAAACCACATAAAAAAAATTTAAATTCATAAACACTATAAATTAAAAAAAAATAATTATTCATACCTTTTTTTAAATAAAATATATGTTTATTTTATATACCTTACCCATCAAAAAAAAAGACGCAAATAAAAACTGCAAGGAAAATAAGAAAAAAGGATGTCGAAGAATTCACTGTATTTTCAATGTTAAGAAAATTATTTTAGGCTAAAATTAATGAATTTTAATGATATTTCATTATTTAAAGCATACAAGTAATATTAAACCTATGTTATTTTATAATTAGAACACACAGGGGCACGTGGGAACTCCACTGATGATGAAAGAGGATATCCATGTTTTTAGTGAACTAACTGGGTAATGGGGATTAAATGTTGTGCACTTCTTGGATGAAAAGTTCAGAACTTTATTGCTCTCGGTGAGTTAGGATGTAACAAAACCAGTTAGAGATTTATGATGATTACCATAAAATATGTTAAAAAGAAAATAACGTAAAGTTTTTACAGAAATACTTTAAAAAAAGGGAGAACAAAAATTGAATCACAAAAGAAAAAAGTTCGTTATATAGAAAATGCTCTTCGCTATAGAGAGGTTATTTTACGAAGAGAATCGTGAAATGTTTAAGGTTCCAGGAAAAAGTTCTCAGTATAGAAAAATTCGCAATATAGTGGTTTGACTGTATATATATATATATATATATATATAATCACAAAAATCCATATAAGACTCAGAGAGCTATGTTATTTTTTTCAAAAAAATATCAAATTTAATATTTTGTAGATTATTTTTTTGGCTTAGCTTTAACAAACAATAATTAAAATTCCATGAAGAGACAAATGTGCAATTCCACACTAAAGTTTTTTTTTAAATAATTCAAAAGAAGTATATTCATAGTAAATAATATTAGAAACATTAGAAATTTAATATTTTAATAAAGTTCAAGGCTAAAAAATTGAAATTTTTAAAAATCATTAAATAATCATTGTTAAATTAAATTATTTATGTATAATTTTGAAAAATTAATTCATGAATTAAACTTCTATTTCGTTTGCCTTTTTTTTAAATGTAATATCAATCTTGTCAAATGTATTTATACTTGGTAATCAAGCATTTAACCATTGTTATTTTTCTCATACTTACTGAAGGGAAAATTGTTTAAGTTATATTAAACTGCAAATATTGCTATCTCTTTGGTAGCCATTAAGCATGACTCACCTAAAATATCTCCTATTTTTCGATTGTTATACAAAAATATATCAAGTTAAGGTGATTTAAATGTATTTTGCAGTATTATTTTCTTTCGAAATACTTCTTTTAGCACAGAAAATCAATTATTTTCATGGAACTATTTTTTTTATTTTAATGCAAATATCTAACAAAGCGAAATATATCTTTGGACTTAGTTCCCACTCATTGATATTGTAATCTCAACAGCAGGAATAAAAATCCATTTTCTATTTCGTAGTATAATTTGTTGAGAATCCAATCTAAAATATTTTGCTTTTTAAGAGTTTATTCTTACTTTAAAAAAAGGGTTACTTTCAAAAATACTTCCCTTATGACTATTGAAATACATTGAAATTATTCATGAGTACAGAGAAACTATTTTTAAGTACTTTTTTTGTAAATAAAAAAAAAACGAAGGAAATAATTATTTATAGGTAGAAGCTTGATACACACACACACACACACACACACAGAAATTGGTTGTAAGAGTTGAGAAATGAATGGATACATTTTTCGTATTTTAATTATTTTTACTATTAGTTCATAACTTTCAGTATAGGAAATATAGGAGTATGTATATCTCAAATTAAACACCCAGTTTTTATCATAAAACGAAAAATAGTAAATTAGGAAATTTTTCTCCGTATAAGACTACAGGCAAGTTAATGAGCCCACGCAGGAACACACACACAGATATACATATATTTATATATATATATATATATATATATATATATATATATATATATATATATATATATATATATATATATATATATATATATATATATATATATAGTATAATAAAATAAAAGTGAAGAATAACTAGAACCAACAGTACTAAAGAAGTAAGAAATTGGAATTCAGCGAACACAACAAATGTAGATACAAGAAGTCATAGGACTAAACTGGAAATATATATATATATATATATATATATATATATATGTGTGTTGGAAATGCTTTATTTATATATGATATTAAAGGTTAAATAAATTATATTTCAAAGAGTTATAATACATACACAAATAGAAAACATCAATGGCTTCTTGATTGATTGAATATTAACGTCGCACTGTCCAGCTGCACGAGGGCTTTTGGCGACGAACCACGTAATTTTGAATCATGGTCAAGTAACGTGGACGACACCTGAGCTGGCACCCCCCTCACCTCCAACGGCAGGACATTTCAGCTCTCGACAGATTTAACGTGCATCGCTGCCCTACACGGCGGGTCTTTAGTGGTACTGGGCTCGAACTAGTGACAAGGCATGCCACGGTCCGATACCTATACCACGCGGCTACCGCGGCCACTCAATGGCTACTTCCCAGGAAAAATGTAACAGAACACGATAAAACAGTGTTTCTGAAAGTGTGGGGCGCGCCCAACTGGGGGTGCGATTACCCTACAAGGGGGGCGCGAGCATATCGAAAATTTAAAGATTTTTTTAAAAAATTATAACCGAAAGAGAAGTAAAACAAAATATTTTCTTCCATAATAAAAAAATACACAACTTTGATATAATTTATGTTTATCATCTGGCGTTTTTCCGTCAGCAAATAGCTATCTTTGATCCCAAAACCAAATTAAAAAAAGAACATTTTGTTTAATTTGCTGTATTTCCTCAATGAGAGTTTTTTTTATTACGTTTTAACAAAATATTACTCGTTAAAAGAAAAAACGAAACCCAGACCCTGAGAAAAAATCTATGAAGATAAACAATTCATAACTAATTATTATTGAAATACTGTACATTAATTGTAGAAAAAGAAGACGAAGACATGACTCAATTTTCAGCTAGGCTGCATAATACATTTGATAATGATTTGATTGATCTTCAAATTTACTGGTATAGTTTGTTCTACATTAATTCTGTCCCGTGTGTTTGTTTTTCGCTTAGGGAAATTGTAAATAATACAGAGTTTTACGATATTTGGAAAAGAATTGATTGAGTTAAAGAATTATTTGGCCAAGATTTATATTTTTAAGAGTATTCTCAAACATATATAGCATAGTGAAAAACGACATAATCCTTTTTAGATCATCCGTTTTTTTCTGAATACACTTTTAACCCGGGAGTGGTGTCGTGGTGTATCTGTGATCTCTATTGAAGGAAGCTGAAACTTATTAAGCTAAAGAAGAACCTGCTGAAATAATGCATATAATTAATGATTGAGAAACGCCATGAACATGAAACGAAAGGCAAATTTTCAAATGCTTCTTAAAGAACTCCATCAACTTAAAATATGAAGACATAAGTGTATCACAAGGCTCAGTTCGCCTTGTCAAATAGACACAAGAAAGAAAAAGTTCAACTTGCTATTTGTAGATCACCAAAGGTGTCACTAGTTCGAGCCCAGTACCACTAAAGACCCACCATGTAGGGAAGAGATGCACGTTGAATCTGTAGAGAGCTCAAACGTCCTCTTGTTGGAGTGGTGTGGTAGTTAAAAGAGGACAGCTCAAGTATCGTCCTTGTCACTTGACCATGGCTCAAAATTACGAGGTCTGTCACCAAAAGCCCTCGTGTGGCTGAACAGTGTGGCGTTAATATTTACTCACTCGATCATGAAAGCTCATTAAAACTACAATAACTTGGAACAAAATATGACAGCTTTACCATCAAATAACATTTCTGTAATATTAGGGAAAAGTGTCTCTGATTTGCGTCCTTTATTAAGGTCTTGCACTTTTGAATCATTTTAATTCAGTTTTATTGGATTTTTTCTCAAATCCTCAAAGAAAACTTAAATAGTCCTTGAAAGCCGGTAAGTATACTTTCTCTTAATTAAATTATTCACTGGAATTCCGATTTGCATCGTGTACAGTAAAAATAATTACTAACAAACGATTGGGGTGACTGAGTATCCCCGCACTATCATTAGCGTTAGTATCGAGTACGCGCCTGCTACCGGGTTAAAACATTTTGTAGTCTTCTCGCTTTAAATATTAAAAAGTAACACAATTATTCTTCATCGGAATTTTATATTCTTTTTCATTACTTAACATTAATTCTAAATGCTAATTCTGTGAGGTTTATAATTACAGTTCTTTTAAACAGTTATTTACATTTATAGCATTTATCTAAAAAAAATCATTTTACATTTTTGTATACAATGTCGTGCACGCAGTTTTATTCTACTTACAGTTCAGCTATTATATCAAGAATAATGTTTTACTTTTTAAAAAAATGAACTCGTGCGAAGAGCCCGGTGTTTCAGCCAGTATAGGTTTAATGTATCAATACTGAAGAAGATATTTTATAAATATTTTCTTATTACTAAATTAAGAACAAGTTTAATAATTATTAGGGACATCCATGGATTTGTCTTGTAGAGCAAAGTTTTTCAAAGGAAGGTTTAATATCAGAAATTGACACTTTGAGTTATTTTTCTATATTTAGCTGAGATCTATATTTTGTCTTCAAAGCAGCCACTGCAGAAAATCCAGTTAAACAAAGGTAGGATGTTGAAAATGGTAATAATATACGAACTGCTTTTGTTTTCAGTACAGATAATTCATCATCCACCTCTACCCAAAATTCAAAGACCGATTTATTACAAAATTACCTTTTAGTTTTTCACTGGATGTAAAATTTATGAAGATTTCTTCTTTGGAAGTTGAGAGCCCTTCTGGAGTATCTTGAAATAGATCCCTAATCCACTCGTAACTTGCTACCAAATTGTCCTCATCCAGAAAATACTTTTTAAAATTCTTTGCCAACATTGCTAAATGATTTTGCATGGTTTTAAAAACAACTTTCACATATTGTTCTTCAGATTTGTAAGTTTTAACACATAGAGAGCTGGGGTGTTTTCCGCATCATTTGCTTCATTAGTGGTAAATCCAAAATTTAAGTATTTTTGAGAATATCACCTTGATTTAATTTTCGGAACCATGCTCGTTCGTCTGTATACTTGTTGATTCTTTATTATGGTCGAATGTTTGCTTACGAATTAAAAATGTATGTATGATTTTGTTTTAATCTACTGCCGTAAATACTTAATTACCGTGAAATACAATTAACGTGCAAATTAAAAAATGTACATTTAAGCTAGACTCGGTAGCTATAGAAGTATCGAGTCGACCAAAACTTACTGGACTTGTACGAGGAAAAGCATTTTTACATGTTTTACGCAGACATCCAATTGGTTGCCCAGACTCACCCAAACGTACCCTATAATGCCAGATGTGATGGATATGATAGCGAGCAACATAGACTAGACTATTTTTCGAATGATATTTGTACTTTGAGAAATGAATGCTGAAGGAAATAAATCTTTAATTAAATATATCATTTTGCGATCTGTTCCAATTTAAAAATTAGAGAGAGAAAAATAACGTAATAATAAGTAAGTAATATGTATTTTTAGTAATTTTTTTAAAATATATATTACTTAAAAGTTACATATACAAAACTTAATATACTTATCGTATTAATTTGAATTTGTACGGTTTATAATTAAGATCGTATTGTAACTAGCGTCTCTCTCTCAAAGTGCATTTTTATTGCAGTAAATACATAATTGTTGTATAGGGAGGGGGGATAAAAATTATGATTGAAAATTGGGTCACCAGTATTGAAAGTATGAGAAACACTGCGATGAAACGTTAAATGAAAGTTGAAAACTGAATAGTTGAAAGTAGATTTGAGTAGTTTTTGACCTTTCTCTGTTGTGCGAATATTGTTGTTATATGTCGCCACAATACTCCCCCCCCCAAATGAGATACTGAATCTAAAATATATCATTGATAATGCAGTATATATATATATGTAATATAATATAATATACTATATATATATATATATATATATATATGTGTGTGTGTGTGTGTGTGTACAATATATCATATAATACATATACATATATATATATATATATATATACATACTTATTTGATAAAATAAAATCACAAGACGATATACCAAAGTATCATCTTGTCCCTAACAACTCGACGTTTTTGTCCGATGGGAATTTCTAATTGGCTATTTCGTATCCAGTTTGAGATACTTTGACGATTCAGATTAATTTGAGAAATGATTTTTGTCGTAGATACTGATACAATACTTGGAATACAAATAAAACTAATTGAAAGAGCAACATTGACCTCAATCTGTACTTATATACGCACATAAAAAAATTATTCTTCTATCTTGAAGACTCTTACTGCTCATTTTTCTTACAGTACCTTATGTGTAATTCAGGTATATAAAAGGTTTCATCCTCGAGTATTCTCATGTTTTGTCACTAGAATATACTATTTATCTTGCTTCATTTTCTTAGACTATGTATAAAGATAATAATAATAATAAATTGTATAATATAGGTATGAAATGTAATATTTTATTTATAAAAATGTAATTTAATGTTAAATTATTTTGTGATGCATTTTAGAGCGTTTATGTATGTTGCATGAAAGAACATTCTAGACTATTTTGTGTTTCATATTAGAACAAAACAAGGAACAAGAAATTGATGGATTCTTTTATGTCACTCTTCAAAGCAACACGAAGTCCATTGGCGTTGGATCTGGTTATTGTGATATCTTTTTAAGTGATAAACGTATGACACTTAAATTGACAACCCACTCACAAAATGCCCACACTAGCGTAAAAAACTTTAAGCATCGACAATTTAATCATCATCTCTTTCATTACATGGCTCATCAGACATCGTATTTTTGATTTTATAGAAAAACGTCAAACACGATATTGGGAATATGGCTATTCGGTTGTCGTAGACTGAAGAAGCTGATTCAAATTTAATTCAAATTTTCAAATCCCGAGTAATTGAGAAAAATATATGAAATGGTATCGCATTTGTCAAACCTCTGTGTATTGTCATTTGGGAAATTTTAATGTTGAGTGTGCCCTTTAAAGTATAATAAACTTCGTTGTTCTTGTTTTCAACATGAAACTCTTCGCATATATGGATAATTCTGAGTTCAATTTCACCGAGTTTATAAGTATATCATTCAAAGTTAGAATCTATAATTACTGTCGCTAAATTACTGCATCAATTCTTATTATTTACCTTAAAAAATTAAACTGAAATTTTCCGAAAGTAATTTTTATTAAAGATATATTTTTAATATCAATCTATCCAAATAATTTTTAATATCAAAGTCAGCGATTAAAAGAGAATAAAAATAATTCGCGAGTATAATTGTGATTGAAATAACATATTGTTTTCTAATATCAAAATCATTAAAAAATCAATGGAATTTCAAAAGATTTTTCTTTCTTTTTACATAATAGTAAATTGTCAACCAACAACCGAGTATTTCAAAGTTTTCAAAAAATAATGGAGCATTATGAATTTTATTATATACTAAACATAAGTACAACCAAATGAAATAAGAAAATGAAGAAGCTGTTTCACTAATGCTACAAAAAGAAAGTCATCCTAATTCAATGAGTATATTTTTTTTTGCTACTTACGTATTGTCACAACAATCGCCAACATTCAAGTAAACTCGCCAAGTTGGCAATTCCAATTTTGCATGCGTCGGCATGAATTGACATTATGTGCTTCGTTTCATATAATATCACCAATAGGTTGCAAAAATACGCAAGTACCTTTTTTTTATATTAAATGAATTATACTAGTCCTGTCTTCCCCTTAATTACTTTTATTTTATCTTATAGCGAAAATAATCTAAAAATGCTTATATTGTTTTAATTGCCTCATTATAAACGAAATATTTGTATAATTAGTTCCTAAAGATTTCTCAATAAATTGTATATTGCATTATATCTTAATAATACTCAAAACCTTTCATTTGTAAAAGAGAAAAAAAATCAAAACAATATATAAGGATCAATTCGTAAGACTTTACATGAGTTGGCACCACACCCTGCAAATTTCATCACAAGTCATTGTGAACTTCAGAAATGTTATGATATTTTTTTAAAACATACAATGTAATTTTGAATTTTATCTATAATTCACCTTATTTTTATTTTAACATTTAAGCGATATGATATTTATCAAAAACTTTATTAATTACGTTATTTCTATAAACATTTAAGGCGACATTGTACCCAAAAAATAATGTAGATTTTTGGGATTTCATTGCCTTTTTTAGGTACTTCCATTGTTTATGTTCTTGGCCATTTGAAAATGCCACTATGTATAAATTCTTCCAATGAGAAAGAAGGTTGGATATATAAATCCAGCTTAACTTTATGTTATTCTTTTCAGTCTCACAGACAACTCTAGGGAACATTTTAGTTTTTGTATTTTGTTCTAGTTGACTTTCTTTCTTGATTTCACCTTCTTTCTGAGGTTTTATTTTCTGAGATTCTTGCTACGCAATTTCACAGAAGACTGTATTCAAACGCTTATATGTCCTGACGTATTTTGAAATTACACATGTATATATACCAGTGTTTCTCAAACTTTCAATATTTGCGACCCAATTTTCAGTCATAATTTTTTTCGTGCCCCTCTTCCCCATCCAAGCAATAACAATGAATTGAATTCAATAATAATGTACCTTAACGTAAATTTACAATACGAATTTAATTGCAAATCATACAAATTACTAAGAAAAGTGTTACATTTTGTATATAATGTTATATATGACAAGCCCACGGGTCATTGGTAATTGTTAAACTTGTTCTTAACTCGATAACATATCATGATACATTTATAAGTGTATTAAATCAGTGTAAATGTGTATTTATTTTTTTATTGTTTTAGAATGTATTTTGTTTTGTTTCCTTTCAGTAAATTAATAATAATTTAAAATAATGATTTTTATTTTCGACTTTTCGATATGCTCGCTCCCCTGATTGGATTGTCACGCCCTTCTGGGGGGTGCATCCCACAGTTTGAGAAACGCTAATATATACAGTGCTCGAAATGATTTAGAGATATTATGAGTTCGATATGAAACAATCCTAAAATCAAAACAAAAATGAATTAACAAAAACTTTTCACCAAAAATAAAAAAGTGATTAAGAAAGACAAATTCGGAAGTTCGAAAATTATGTCAAAGACGCAGAAAACTAAGCATTTCAAATAAAGAGTGAGAAGCGCCTAGCACTTTTCATTTTGTAAGAGTACATTTAAGGCAGTTGCCGCGCAATGACTGTTTTCAAAAGTTAATACAATATCACAGCCATATTTTTTAGCTTAAAAAGTAGTAGAGAAATTCATAGGTCGCTAAGGGATGGTTCAAAACCTGTTCGTAGTAGTATCAGCATCAGGAATTTTTCAAAGTCTTTCTTCCAGATTAAAAACTCGGTTTTCAGAAACCGGAAATGTTCTCCGAAAATCGAAACAAGTGCGTAAGCTAATGACAACACAAAATGAGATGTCTCTCTATAAACATCATTTTATTGTAACGATGCCTGTTGAGTGTTACAAGTAACAGAGTTTGAAATCAAAGAGAATAAAACCAACTTCATCTTGTGGGTGGGTGTGCTTCTAGACCTGTGGTTTGTAATTCATTGACAGGGACTCAACATGCTGCTTTTGAGCACTGAAGCATCTCAGATGGGGGCCAGATGAATTGGAGCAACGCGCTATTCACGGACGACACCTGCTTTATTGTACAGTCCGTGAATTAGTAGATTCTCATGTGGACTGAAGCTGGTACTCAAAATAATATCCTTGAAATTATCACATCTGGAGGAATGAGGATTTAGGCCGTCGTTTCTGATGATTCCCGTTGCTGCCCCATTTCTAATAGCCAATATTAGAAATGGAGAAGAAACGGGTTAGCAAGGGGGATTATATCACCTCTTTATTTGAATAATATGCATGAATCGAACATTTTTTTTACCAAAAAATATCATGAATACAATTATATTACTACTTTTTCGTTGACTCATAACTGCAAATGTAATTAAAATATATTTATTATTTAGTAGTAGTATTTACCTATACTTTTCAGAACATTATAATGTATTTTGAATGCTCATTGTCGCGAACGGAGGTAACGAACTTGTAGTTAAACTAGAGTGGGACTGTGAGCGCATTCCCTTTTTGTTTTCACAATTCTAAAATGCTTTCAAGCTCGGATAAAGGCAGGGATGCCATGTAAAAAAAATAATTTTCGATTTCGCAAATTCTAATATAAGAATAAAGACATCACTTACCTCATTCTCCATTTCTAACGCCCGGGATTAGTTTGACCTAAAAGATTCGATTAAATAGACTCTTAATCAAGAGAATGAGAGTCATTTTTTATGTAAAAAAGATTTAATGGTTAAGGAAAATAGACAACTCAGATACATTTCACGTTCGAATTACAGACTCAACTACTACTACTGACAAAAGTAGAAAACAAAAAAGGAATGCGCTCGCAGCACCACTCTAGTTTAAATAAAGTTCGTTAGCTCCGTTCGTGGCCCTCATGATTGATTCATTAGTTATATATTAATCCCTTAACTACTGCTTAAAAGGTAGCTGATTCGCTACCCAGTACCACCGTTTTTCACATAAACGAGCGTATCATGTGTATTGCAGGGAAATGAAGAGGATTAAATAAGCAAATATTTCTCTAAAATAAGTAAATCACTGACAAACTCTGTCAGGGTCATTTTATTACATTCCACAATCTTCGGAATAATTGTACCAATAACAGCGCAAATAGAAGATCGTTCTTCGGAAAGACGTATATATACGTCGGAGCAGTTAACACATTGACTGAGAGAGACGTATATACACGCCGATGGCACTTGAGGGGTTAACTATGTATCAATATCCCATTCTGAAGCAACATGAGAGCTATTGGCAATGATCTTCGTAATTTTGAGTCTAAGAGGCTAAAAATTCATGATATGCAAGTTAAGTTTCTGCTGCTTTTAGATAAGTTTTCTATGCTCCTATTTTAAACAGAATTAATTTCGATTTTTTTAATTCATTCTATTTATCAATATAATTAATTTCCTTAATTTATAAACATTCATTTAGAGGTAATGCAATACTAGCATCATGTAAAGTGTAGTAATCATATTTCAAATAGTTTATATCCTTGCAAATTTTATGCACCCACTTGCTAAAATGAATCAAATTATTTTCTACGATACTCCAGAAATTCCCTTCCTCTATCCAAAGGGGGGAATGTTCATTTTCCATTAATCCAAAGACATTGAAAGGGAGAAGAAATAAAGGAAATATCAGGCTAAGAATCTGCCCCGAACACTCTCCCAGAAAGGAAATTGCCGCTGCTATCGCGATGTACCCTTCGAGATTCATTTAACCGAACCCTCCTCCATCAAAGTTTAAAACAGTTTTAATCTAGTCAGAGTGTTTTGCAGCCGAATTAACTGCACCTAGTATGTTAATTAAATAAGACCTCCGCAGAGGAAATTATTTAAGCGGAAAGCTTCAAAGAGATGGAGCAACAAAAATGTCAATTTTCATCAAGTGCCTTAAAGCGTTTGCATTTGATTATGCCAGAAAGTGCATTTTTTTTTAAAAAAAAATAAATTGGGTTTTGATGGAACAAATGAGAAAAGAAAGCAACTTCGAGATTTCTTTTATTAAATGTTAAAAAGTATGGCATCAGTTTGCATATTTTTATATTCAATGAATAATCGATCCGGATTAGTTTAGCAAAATAGCTAATACTTATTTTTTTCAACTTTTCTATTTTATACTTTTAATAATTTTTTTCCCTACTTTTGATATACATTCTCATTAAATTATTTCAGAATTATATTTATGAAAGAATCATTGGAGAGTCAGTAATTGTTTTATATATAGTAAAAAATTTAGGATCTAATCTATCTCTTATTTTTCTCTATATACATATAACACTGTGACCACAATAGCCCTTTAAGAGCCAACTCACTCGATCTGGCGGGAAAGATATTCTCATACGTTTTTACTTGTGGAATAGTCGTATCTAAGTAAAGCCCGAATCGAAAGATTGAGCGGGTTTGCAGAAATTGTAACATATCAGCTTTTATGAATAAATGGTTATAGTCTTTGTTTTACTTTCAGCTGGAAAATTTAACTTTGTTCACAAAGACAACAAATACACGTCTTCTCTTTTTATCTGTCGTAAAAAGGTAATTATCGATATATTTCTAATTTATTTGATACAAATTTTTGTCTTGGATAGTATTTAAACAATTGTAAAACAGTAAAAATATTAACTATACTTCATTAATGTGGCTTGTAGAACTCAGGATTTCGTTACACTTATGATCGTGCAGGTTGGACGTAACTTGAGTCACTGCAGCTGTAAGGTAAGTACCATGTGAGTTTTCATTCTTGTTTCAATAGCTTTCATGGAAGCCTAAATAAAAATGAAATTTATAGTTATATAATTAATGACGAATTTTCTTGAAGGCAGCTATAAATGAATTCTTTTTTACTTTCTTTTGCTCATTTTTGCAATTAATTTTCTCTGTCATACATTTGTTGAGAGGTAGAGCATTTTCATCCTTTACGCAGATATCTGTATCCATATCTCTTCCCTCCCTCTCCACAAAAAATAATAAATCTGGGGTTATCCGGTGGGAGTTGGTAACGTATATTTTATTTATTTTTTATTTTTTTTAGATAATTAAATTTTCTAATACATTTTAATATTTTTCTTGGAATTCCATACTAACTTTTAACCAAAAAGTTTTTCCGGTGTATAAAAGGAAACGAATTCTCACACAGAGGAAATTTAGCAATTGGTGAATAGATCAAATTCTAAACTTGATGATTTGTCAGATTATGAATATGATGCCGTCAAAGCATATGAACGACGCATACGAGAAGAAGAATCAAGTACATATCAGAACGATGAAAAAACACATGGAAATATTTGTTAAATAAAAATAACTTTGGATTATTATTTACCCTCAAAGTCTCTAGAATCCATTAATTTCATTGTAATAGCTGAAGCAAACTCTTGGCTTCAGTACAATTAAGGTATCCGACTATACGTTCGGAACCGTGATTTTGCAAAAGCGTATAAATGGAATATATTTATGATATTGAGTGTCACTTAGATTAGAAAATGTATATAAAATTGTTTTAAGAATAGCATTACAATAAAAAAAATTTAAGTACAATATTTTGACAAAAAATGAACATAGAATGACCTATTATCAAAATATTCTCCTTTTGTGAAAAATGCTTCTATTATAATAATATTTTGCCTGTATATAGCTCAGACCTCTGTACATAGGTTCAACTAGAATTTTTGAAATATATAACTTAAAAATAGGTTTATCCATGTTTTACGACAACAGAGGGGAGGAATTTTAGGAAAAAAACCGCCGATAATTATTTCAATTGGTTATAACTCTGAAAATAATGTGAATTTTTCAAAAAAAAAAAATAGTTCACACTCTCCGGAAAAGTTTTTACTTTATATAAGAAAAATATCATTACTTTAAAAGCCTTTTTTATAAAAGGAAAACGTTTTGAAAAAAGTTTATTCTAATTTAATTTTTTGCCAAAATATTGTATTTAAATAAACAACTCCTAACAAATGATTCCTTTACAGGCCCACCAAATACACAGTAGAACCTTCCTGGCCATTAGTCCTGGTTTGGCCACCGTTTGAGCTGCTTCATCGCATTTGACCACGATTGTTTTCGCACAATATTGTAGTATGTGACCCATTTCTCATCTCGAGTCACCATCCGTTTTAGAAATGGGTCGATTTCATTCCGTTTGGTCAAGGTTTCACAGATGAAAATTCGATTAATCATGATTTTTGGTGTTAATTGGTGTGGAACCCAAACATCGAGCTTCTTTTAGAATACAACTTTGCGCAAATGGTTTAAAGCTGTTTAATGGTCGATCCTTAGCTCTGGGCGATGCTACGACTACTAACATGTCGGTCAACTTCGAATATTTCTGTGATTTTTTCGACATTTTCGACGACGAGCCTGCCTGTGCGAGGTGCATCTTTAACATCAAAATTGCCTGAAGGGAATTGACGAAACCAAAATTGTCCGTAATTAGCTGTTCGGCACCATAAACACCATTCACAATTTCAGCCACAAGGCTTGAATTTTCGCTTTATCAAAGAAAAACTGTAAAATGCACCGAATTTTCCTTTTTTTTACTTCCATTTTAACACCCTGTAACTCAAAACTGAATGAATCAAACAAAAAACAGCAAAAGAATTTTTTAGTGTAAACTGTCACCTTGACAACGAGCGCAAATTTAAAATTGTTTGAACGGTACTTCATGAGAAATCGACACTATAACCATCTACCGAAAAAATATGATGGATTTCTTTCTCTCCAACCTAACATATTGGTTCTTTTCCAGATACATTTTCCCTACTTTCATACACTATTATGTAGCTTTTAATTGATATTTATTAATTGCGCATTTTATTTATTTTTAACCTCTACTAAGATACGTGTTTATTAATATTTTTGTTAGTTATTGCCTCATTTTAAAAATAAGTTTTAAAGAAAAACAACAGAGCCATTTTCTATAAAGGTTAAAATAACGTCGTGTTTCGTTTTTAGATTAATAATGCATTTAGGTAATAGCGGTCACTGAGCGAATAGAATGATTTAAGTAATTACTCCAAGATAAGTGTTAGAATTTTTTTCCCTTCCATTAGTTACTTTATTTTGTCCTGAAAGGTTATTCTTTATTTTTCCCGGATATTTCTCACTCGCTAATTCAGATAACTTACTTACAGAAAGGAGCAAATGAAATGTTTTATCTAAGTTTGCACGAAAAAAACGTTTTTCCTTAAATTAGGTCCCACTTATTTTCTACATAAACTACACAAGTAACAAAATAATAGATATTTCAAAAACTAAATTACAACTATTGGTATTTAATATTATAATGAATTCAGTATAATATTTAATTATTTCTCAAAACGTTTTTGCAATTCAAAGAATTACAAATAATTTAGTCACTTGTACATTTTACTTAGTTATCTAATATAAATACGTATAGAGCAATTACTTCTTATTAAATGATAACTATTTTCTAAGGCAATAACTTATAAATATGTTTTTATTGCTGTTTCAAAAATCATGAATTTTTCTTGTAAATGCAGGTAAATTAAGTTCAAGTGTCCAGTAAGTGGTATTGCATTACACGAATTAACAAAGTTTCTTTTCTGACTGAAATGCTTTTAAAAAATGTACATTTTCTCTCTTAAAAATATTCATAAAAGTTTATTGTTTAATTATTAGTTATAAAAAATTTTGTGGAATATAATGCAAGGGGAGGGGGAGAGTTCATAAAGTCGGCATGACTTGTAAATGAAATATATCAAGTAGTAACTTATTAGAAATATGAAAACATTCGAAAAATACTTTAAGTGAACGACAGTTTTTCGAAAATTGGCTGATTTATTTTATTTATAATTAGTATTACAGATATAAGCTCTCACTACTATACTATTTCTATGTAAATAAATTTCCAAAGATTTTTATGGTTTGTCCCAGTTAAATTTTTTAACGTTTAACAGAATTTTTTAATGCCGCTTGGCCACTCGTAGTATTTCTAATTTAATAAATAAACCATCGTCCAGATATACTTTGAACATTGATTCCAGACGAGTTATGATCTAGAGAAAGGAAGGAACAAGCGTCTTAATTTCACTAATCAGGAAAATATACCGTTTTTGAGATCACAGTTTAGAAGTTTGAGGAAGAATTTCGAAAAACGGTTCGCACAGAGCAGCATAACTTTCAAGGACGATCTGTAAGCCCTCAAAGATATGTGGACGAGGTATGGAACTCCAAGTTATACTAATTTTGGGTGATGTTAATCTAGATTTTTCTTAATGGATGACCATGCTCGGTCATGTCAAACATGTGTGTTGTCAGAATAATTGTAAACAGAACATATCACTTAAATAGGTTGGAAAACCTACTTATTCGACTTGAACCCGATAAGGCATGAGTAGTATGTTTTACAATGTTGAATTTCAGTCTTCTAAATTCTTCCCTAAACTTCCAGGAACTGGAAAGTGAATTTTAGAAGAGTGGTGCACAATTCCACAAGACTCAATTAACACTTTAATAACGTCTATGAGAACAAAATGTGAGGTATGCATATTTGTCTTATGTGTGAAAATAAGGTGAGTTATATCATATTAAAGGAAAACAATTCCACAATCTTCGACTTAAATTTTCCCATCATTTTCTAATTTTCCGTAAATTTAGTCTTAATTTGGTACTTACGTATTATCGCAATCTATTGGCAACATTATATGAAACGATGCCCTTGGTTGTCAATTCGACTCGTACGACACATAGGAAATCACGGTTGCCAACTTGGTGAATTATTAATATAGTTGGCGATTGTTGAGATAATACGTAAGTATCCTTAATTTCAATATTTTGCGAACAATCTACTTCCAAACATGGTATATTATGTGAGCTAATGTTTTTCAGCGAGTTTCTATACATCAATAACTTTTCATTAAGTAACAGTTACATTTTATTTCTGTCATTATCCTGTAATTTTTATGTCCAGTTTAGTTTGCAGAACAAAAAAAAAAAACAAAAAAAAAACAATGTTATAAATAAATCATTTTCAAGATTTCCGTATATTTACTTTGCGAGATTTGAATATTTATTTACTGTATTGTAGAATTCATGTAAAAATAACGGAAAAAAATGTAAGAAAAAATATCCATCTTCTGGCATATAATAGTAATTGGTTATCTACCAATAATGTCAAAAACGAACTCCTTGGCTAGTTCTGCGAGACAAAAAGCATGAACGAGTTAGATTAAAGACATTCTCTACGCATTCAAACATGGAGATTTATAGCAATACCCATGCCTCACATTCCACGCGAGGTAGTTCAGGGGAAGAGGAACGCCGCCTGTGAAGTCCAAATCAGTTATAAGGGTTTTCTCGGTGAGCTCTTGTGTTGTAGTGATATTGTTGCCAAAAAGTAGTTATTAAACTTCTGTCAAGTAACTAGATATTCTATTTTGGGGATCCACTGGTTGCTTCGGAAGCAATGATGTGGGAAAGGAAATAAGTCTGTGAATAATTACTAAATAAAAAATATGGATTTCAAATTGAATTCTTCAATTCTACCTGCATAGAGAAATTTTTTGATATCTTAACAGAGACTTAACTCCGATTATAACAGATCCAGTGGAAATATTGTTTTGCATGTCACTAGAATTCCGACGGAACCACATTTGTCAAAATCCTTAAGGTTGCTCTTTTGTAGTAAATTCAAACTGTCCCCTTGTATCTTTAGTAAATTGTTGCAAAAATTTTTCTTAGGTGTATTCTCTAAAATAAATTATAGTAAATACAAGCAATATCCTTTTAATTTGAAGTCAGCTAATTTGAAATGGTTGTACATGTATGCCAAAATATAGTTTATGTAATCGATACAAAGCATGAAATAAATGATATTTTCCCCGTCTTTAAAGCAAACTTTATGATTTACTCTTTCTCACAAAACGTAACATTTTAAAACAGCTTCTTCAATTTTGTTCATTATATTTTAAAGTAACGAAATTAAAATATTTATTTTGAACTATGAAATGTTATATAAGTATGATGTAATATCCAATTTAATTATTTTTCAAACTTTGCTTAAGACTTTTTAAACATATATTATATAGGAGTAGAAAAATCACTTTTTTTTAAACAGGAAAAAAATTAATTAGTTTCTATGGTACAAATTATTTTCTTTAAAAATAGAGCTTTTTCATTTCATCAATGTTCATGTCAGTTTTTATATTCTGCTAATTATAATGACAGAGTTAAAAACCAATTCTTTCAAAGATTTTATAATCAAAAATGAGGTTCAAGTATTGAAACATTAAATTTGCATTGCAAAAAAAAAAACCTATTTTAATAGGATTTAGTAATTTTGTCGACACAATATTATTATTCTTGCTACTCCAAAATAAGAAATTTTCTTTTGATACCTTTCATCTTATATCTTACCTTGCTCACTATTAATATTTACTGTCAGAAAATGTGTCTCTAAATACAGAGTGTTTTTTTTCCAGGTATAGAAGTTTAAGTTGGCATTACTTTCCAAGATGGCGACCGATTTAACAGCTGTCAAGTGGTTTATTCTCAGTTTGGTTTGGCAATTCATCATGAATAGACTCACGCCTGAACAACGCTTTCAAATTGTGCAATTTTATTTCGAAAGAAATAGTCGATTTTCATAAGCGAATTTTGTTGAGTGATGAAGCGCACCTCTGGTTGAATGGCTACGTCAACAAACAAAACTGCCGCATTTGGAGTAAAACTAATCCACAAGTGTATGTCGAAACACCGTTACATCCAGAAAAACTGACTGTTTGGTGCGCTTTATGGGCTGGTGGAATCCTTCTTCAAAAACGATGAAGGCCACAACGTTACAGTCAATGGTGATCGGTATAGAGCCGTGATTACTAACTTTTTCTTTCCTGAATTGAACAATCATGATGTCCAGGAGCTGTGGTTCCAACAAGACGGCGCAATATGTCACACAGCTCGTGCCACAATCGATTTATTGAAAGAGACGTTTGGTGACCGCCTAATTTCACGTTTTGGACCTGTGAATTGGCCTCCAAGATTTTGTGATTTAACACCGCTAGACTATTTTTTGTGGGTCTATGTAAAGTCATTGATCTATGCGGATAAGCCACAAACGTTTGACCATTTGGAAGACAACATTCGCCGTGTTATTGCCGATATACGGCCACTTGGACGTCCAGATTTGACTACATCCGAGCCAGCCGTGACAGTCCTATGCCAGAAATTATATTTAAAATGTAATGCCACAAGATTATCTTTCGAATAAAAGAAATTCATGTCAATCGAATTATACATTGTTGTTTTATTGCAATTTAAAGTTCTATACCTCTAAAAAAACACCCTTTATATTTAAATTAGCTCTGCTACCGAATTTAAAAGAATTTTATTTCTTAGAAAGCTAAGCATTATATATTAATAGTTTTTATGAATAGCTATTCCAATCATATATAAAATTAACTTCTACATTGAAATTTAATTTTAACATAAATTTAAATAAAGTTTTGATTAAGACACACTTTCTTTAAAATAAATGAAACAGATGTAAAAATAAGTCAACAAAAAGAATCTAAGTATCGCAACCATTACCAATCGAGTTTTTTATTTCCAGAGGACGTTATAGCTTTTAAACTAGAATTTCAATGTTATAGTTTAGTAAATATATGCAATTCATATTAATAAAGTATTTTACATCCATTCTTCCTTAATTATTCATATTACAATCATTATTCATTAATAATTAATATACAGTTCATTATATCATTTAAACAACTTATTGCGCTTCATATTTGCTCGGGAGATTGTTTTTCCGAGTCACAAATGATATATCTCACAGAAACAAATGATTTTACTGTCTATAAAGGACAGGGAAAATTCATATTATTTTCAGAGTTATTATAAACTAAAATAATACCCGCTGTTTTATTTGTTAAAATGTTTCTATTTTGTATACGAAAATATGAATGAATTAACATTTCTAAGTTATATTTTTAAAAAATTTAGTTCAGGTTCCACACAGAAGTTTTAGCTACATATAGACAATATATTATTGTTATTATTGAAGCATTTATCGCGTAAGAGGAAAGGGTTTGGAAAACATTCTTTCACATCATTTTTTTACCAAAACATCGCATTTAAATAGTTTTAAATATAATAACATATTTAAAACAATTTTATATGTATTCCCTAATTCAGGCAATAGAAATAATCAAAAAAATTAATACTGTTCTCAAAATTGCAATACCCAGCGTAGTCGGAGAACTTAGATGAAATGGCTTGTTAATTAACCTGAATTATATTTCAAAAAATTGAGACTTTACTTACCACTGCTATTTAGATAGTAATTTGATAAATTATATTCACTATTGTCTTACTACAATATGTATGAGGTAACACATCTCTCAATAAGTCCCGGGCCTAACATATAGATGTCGCAACCTTCTAACTTTCTTAGGTCTAACCCATTAGTACTAATTTTAGCACGTGTGAAAATGTCCTGATAATATCTTTTTAGTTGAAAAGCTAAAGTGGTTTTAGTGAAGTAAGTTTTTTTTTGTTTAAGTAACTTTTGTTTGTTTAAAAACTACGAAGGAAAAACAATTCCGTATGTTGATTAAGTATTGCTTTTTGATGGAGAAAAACACTGTTCAAGAAAAACAATGATTTGGTAAGTGTAATTCGGACTCGGATCCATCGCCAACAACAGTAAAGATGTGGTATGCAGGCTTAAAACGTGGTCGCACGGACACAAACGACGCTGAAATTTCAGGTCATGCAAATTTTGCAGTTGTTCCAGAAAACATTAAAAAAGTCCATAAAATCGTTTTAAACGATCATAAGTCGAAGTTGCGTTAAACAGCAGAGGATTTTGAAGTATCAGAAGGTATAGTATACGCTATTTTGCATGATCATTTGTCAATGAGAAAGCTGTGTTCAATGAGGGAGTAGAGTTCGCTTAATGTCGATCAAAAACAACAATGCATCGACGATTCTGAGCATTGTTTATAGCTGTTTAAGAGCAATAAGCAGGATGTTTTTCTTACATATGTGGCAGTGGATGAAACATAGATCCATTGTTACACGCCTGAATCAAAAACATCTTTAGCTGAGTGGACAGCAGTTGGTGAAAGCCGTACAAAGCAGCCGAAAACTCAAACATCAGCTGGCGAGTTTATGGCGTCCTTATTTTGGGATGAACATGAAATTTCGTTTATTGACTACCTTGAGAAAGGTGAAACAATTAATAGTAAATCATCACGTTATCGGATTAACTGAATGAAAAAGTAAAGAAAAAATGTCCACAAATGCAAAAGAAAAAAGTTTTTCTTCACGAAGTGTGCTGTTCTCCGTGTCACAAGTTCAAGAACACTTTGGTCAAATTAAACGAATTGCACTTCGAATCACTTTCCCATACACTCTACAGTCCGGATCTGGACCCTCAGTGACGACTGGCTGTTTGCAAACCTTAAAAGAATGCTACAGGGAATAAAGAAGTTATTACCGAAGTTGAAGCTTATTTTGAAAACAAAGACAAATCCTTCTTTTAAAAATGTTTTAAAAATTAGAATAGCGACTGGGCTGAGGAAGGAGAGTATCTTGATAGATAAAATTCTTATTTGCCTAAAAATGTTGTTTTATTAGTTCGGCCCAGGACTTGAGCGATGTGTTGTATGATTTGTTAAAAATGTATGTAAATGTCTAATCTATCTAAAGTGCAAAAACATTTACGTTTTATCAGTAATATTGTTATACGGGTATATATTATTGATTACATAATACATAGAATAGAGGACTTTTCTTCTGAAATTTGTCGCAATTTAATTCATTAAATGAAATTATAAAATGAAATTGATGTTAATAATAGCAATATAGTAATTTAGGAATCCTAGAAATTTCGCACAAGATTAAATAATCGACTAGCCTACACGGTAAAATTAATGGATTTGCCTGTAATGTTTATAATGTAATTAAAATAAAACTTTAAACTACCATATATTACATATATACACTCTCTTTTTTATTTCTACATTCATAATAAAACAACTAGTTATTGAATTGCTAATATTATAAATCATAGTTTGCTAAAAGTTAAAAGCAATAATTATTTTGCCATTGCTTTCATTTATAAAATACAAGAAAATTCAATAAATCAATTTTTTTTAAAGCAGTAGATATTAAAATCCTACAGTATAGAAATAAAATAGAATATTGACTAAAATTTGCATCTAAAAAGTCGATAAAATTAATTTTACAGCCATCAAATATACTGACATGTTTTAAAAATCAAAGAGCAATCGAATTTCAATAAAAATAAAAGTACTATTGAAAAGATGTGATTTTCCGTAAAAAAATTTTTGTTAAAATTTATTGATTCACACTATACTTCTGAATGAAATAAAATTATATAAGCATACTTTACAGCAAGGCTTTTCTTACGTACTATAACGAAATCCCTTTTATATGATCAATCATTAATATATTGAAGAGTTTTTAAAGAATACTTCAAAGAGAGTAAATATAAAATATATGCGTTCTTGAAATTCATAAGCTAAATAAATCCATTTTCACTTGCAAATTCTCTGAATTTAATAAAAACAGTTGAATAGTGTATTCATGTATAAAAGCATTACATAAAATGTAAAAGTGTAAATAATATATGTATGAATTCCCTTGGTATGTTAGTTCTAATTTTTTTCGAACTTGGTTTTTCTTTCATTGTCTGGAGCAAATCCACATAAAATAGTTTAACTAATAAAAAATATCTTCATCCTTAATTATATAATGTCTGCAAATGATTTGCTGTTGTTTCTTGTTTTTTACAATAATATAAAAATATACCGTAAAATCAGGCGTATAAGGCGCACCTACACTTTCAAGATAAAATTTTAGATTTTGAAGTATATTCTAAGTATAACGCGCACCCCCTGAAAGAACCTGAAGTGTGCGTATGCAATTCTCCTATGTTTCGAAGTCATTTATTCGAGACATCATCCAGACTTTTCAAGAATTAGTATATCACTATAACTACAACCCTATAAGTTGAATAGGTATATCATTTATTTTAACTAAACAGTATTTTGGCCTATGTAGAGCCTAATTTTCTTATAATCGCATCTCTTTTTTTTATTTTTTAAGCTATCATTTTTATATCCGAAATATAACACGCACCTGCAACTTTCGAACATATTTTTTGGGTCCAAAGTGCGCGTTATACACCGGATTTTATGGTAAATGTTTTCTGAAATATATTTCGCAATTTTCCTTAATTTACTCCAATTTTTTTTAAAAAAGAATTTTATATATATATATATATATATATATATATATATATATATATATATATATATATTTATATATATATATATGTGTATATATATATATATATGTATATATATATACACTGCTGGACAATTGCTAAGGACGGATAACACTATCATCCATAGCAACCACAAAATGAAAGGAAGCAAAATGTGGAAAATTAGAATAAGTGCGGGATATCAGTAAGAAGAAGTATGAGTATGCAATTTTTTTCCCACGTCTGTTCATCACATGATAGCGTTCATAAGAGCTTTAAAGGTTTTGACGCGCGTGGACAGTTGTTGTTTCAAGTCAAAGTTTTACCGGAAAGATTTAATAGACGAACTTAAAATTTTTAGCATGTCTTCCCGACATCACATAGATGATTTTATGCGTGTCCGAATTATTGGAAAGATCGAAGAAGGGCGAAAAATAACAAATGTTGCCAGGGAGTTCGACATCGCTCACAGCGTTGTTTCACGGCTGTGGAAGAAGTCATTTAAAACTTCTAGAATGTGTAGTAGACGGCACGGGGGAGGTCGTGTTAGAAGTATGACGCATGCAGAAGACAGATATATCGCCTATCAGCAAAAAGGAACAGGCGCACCACAGCTCAGCAGGTGGCAAATCAGTTTCTTGCTGCCTCAGGAAAGCAGATCTCCCGAAAAACTGCTGCCAGACGTTTGAGGGGAGGAGGACTATACGCACGCAGACCTGTTGTGTGTGTCCAATTGACCAGACAGCACCGCACTGCCCGTTTGCAATGGTGTCGTGAGCATCACAATTGGACTGACCAGGACTGGGCATGCGTACTTTTCTCAGATGAGAGTAGGTTCAGTCTGTCATCGGATTGTAGACGCCAACTGATCTGGCGCGAGAGTGGTACTGCTTATCGTCCAGAAAATATCCAGGAAAAGGACCGATATCCGACATGCAGTATCATGGTGTGGGCCGGCATCATGATCAATGGCCGCACGCGCCTACATGTGGTTGCGAATGGGACTATGACGGGCCCACGATACATTGATGAAATTCTACTTCCTCATGTTCGTCTTTTCCGTGGTGCTGTCGGTGATAAATTTGTTTCTATGGACGACAACGCAACATGTCATCGAACACTCGCTGTTCAGGATTGTCTAGACAGCGAGGGTATTCAACGTCTCGTATGGCCAGCGCATTCTCCAGATCTAAACCCCATTGAAAATGTGGGATGCTTTGGGGAGGCAAGTTGCTGGTCGAAACTAGCCTAAGACAAACAAGAACACCCTCATCCGTGCACTCATAGAGGAATGGGATAAATTGCCTCTACAGCTGCTGGATAATGTTGTGCAAAGTATGGTACGACGTGTGGAATGTTGCATCACACTCCACGGTGGACATATTCCGTACTGATACATTTCTTTAAGGTGCCTGCTGACTTTTAGATGCATTGTTCCATTTCTCCGGACGCAGATCAAATGAACATTTTTTTTCTTTCATATGTTTCACAGCTTTTGTACTTTCCAGAACAATAAATATTCTTTATTCTAATGTCTGAACAGTGCGGCAACTATATGTTATCCTACTAGGCCTCATGTCTCGCTTAATGTTATGCTACATAGCAATTTGTGATCCGTCCTTAGCAATTGTCAGCAGTGTATATGTATATATATATGTATATATATATATGTATATATATATATGTATATATATGTATATATATATATTTATATGCATATACATATATATATATATCATATATATATGTATATATATATACATATACATATATATATATGTATATATATATATTTATACATATACATATATATATACATATATATATACACACACATACACACACACATATATATATATATATATATATATATATATATATATATATATATATATATATAAATCTTTTTAAGTAGTTTGAGGTTCATGGGTTTTATTCTGTCAGTCTCAAAAAGCAAAGCAGTACTTTAAAAGCAATGGAAATTTATTATGGAAATATAATCCTTAAATTACAGCTCTAAAATTCACACAATAAATTCCCAGAAGTTTTTCACACCTTCTACAACGCTCAGGCACAACTATCAATGTCTACAAGAACGTGATGTTAAGTATTATCTGCAAGCAATATGTCGTCCTTTTCAACAGCCAAGTAATACTTACTCATTTTCCCGGAACCGTTGCTAGATTTAAAGTCTGCGCTGCTACTTTTGAGAGCATTCTTGAAAATGCGCTTACTTCACAGATTGTGATGTTATAGCTTTCTCCAATATTTTCTAGAAGCGCATCCATATGACTCACCAAATTTGCTCTCAAAAAATAATGCCAACTTGGCTGCATTGTTAATGCTTCGCCAAGTTGCGATTGAAACGCCATTATTATAATAAGGATTGGCGTTACTTACAAATAATACAATTTTTATCATAAAATAAATACAATAGAGAGTAATCTTAATGTATTAAACATTAAGATATAAATTATTTACTCTATTTCAAGCAAAAGTTAATCATTATTTAAACAAAGTTAGGACCAATATACTCCTTAAAGAAAGAAATTTGAAGTTATTTATTTAAAAATCAATTATATGATATCAAATAAGAAAAACTGGCTAGAAATTACGTTAACATTATAAAATTGCTGAATTATACATATTTTATCCTAATTTTTCTTCTTTTATTTGCATAAGAGGCCGTGGTAGCCACGTGGTCACGGTAACAGACTCTTTTCTAGCCTGTGGTGAGTTCTAACCCTAGCGCCACAAGACTTTTCGTGTAGAGAGGCTGATACTTGGTAAATGTTTTCTCGGTGGTGTGGTGTGGAAGTTAGGAACAGGGAGTGTCATCCAGGATGTTAGCCTTGTCATTGTTAGAAATTACAAATTCCATCACCAATATATATATATATATATATATATATATATAGCCAAAAGTGTTGTCTTATAAAGTGATGTTAATGAAAACACTGGCATGAAATTTCTCGGATATCAGAAAAAAGTACAAACATTTTTTACAGATGAAAAAATAACAGAAAGTCAGATACGCTTACCGGATAAAAATAATATAATGCATAAAAAACAAGTAATATTAAAAAAAGTCAATTTCCTACTTAGATCAGCAAAGAAAAATTTTATCTTGGTGATATTTTATTAAATGGTTACAACTAATGTAAGTATGTATATACCTATGACAGAATCACAACATTAAGTGGTAATTAATTTTCATTAATTATCATTAAAGTATCGTATTGGGATCCAAAACAATCGTGTATATAATACTGAATGCTTTAAAACGTGAGGAAAAAAATCTTTTAAAATTTTGACCCAAGTTGCTAAAAATGAAACCAACGTGGCTGTATCCGTAATTTTTTTTAAAAAATTAGTTTCAGTCATTTAATTTTAATTAATTATAATTAAATTATCGTATTTTTACAAAAAACGATAGTGTATAGAAAATTGCAGCTCAAACGAGCGCTTTAAAATGTGAGAAAAAAACCTTTTCATGTTTTGACACAAGTCGCCAAAAATTTCACTATGTCGCCAAAAACGATGCCACCGTGGCTGTATTTATAATTCTTTGAATAATTAGTTTTAATCAATTAATTTTTATTAATTCTAATTAAGTTACTGTATTGTCATCCAAAGTAATCATGTATATAAAATTTTAGCTCCATTGAGTGCTTTAAAATATATTTTATTAACGATTGAAAATCCCACGAAGTTAAATAAATATATAGATAGTGTGAGCTAACAGTAGAAATTGAAAAAAATATCTCACATATGATAGTTTTGAATCTTATTCTTAAAAAATTTTAATTTACAACTTAAAATACATTAATATTACATTTAACACGCACTTTTTAAAAAGTGTAAATGGTATGCCTTTCTTTATGTATTTTTTTCTACAAAAGTATGATGCACGAATTAATAAGAATACTTTATCCTCTTACAGAACTTTAAAATCGCGTCTGGAAGCTAATGTGTTCTTTTGTGTCAGAAATCCACTGTGGGTATTTTCTTTTGTCAGCAATATTTTCTACTCGAAGCCTTTTGTGTCATATGTCTGCGGCACATGACAGATGACACGGATATCAATGGTTCATTTTTCTCACTTTCGCAACAAAGGGATTGAATCACTTTATGGTTAAATTTCTAAGCATACAGAAGATGCTGGTTCACAGAATATTTTTGTAATTTATTTTACTGGTTTAGTATTATATTTTACACATTTTTTATGGTTCATTTGCAGTCTTGAGTAGTTTTTTATATTTTTTAGGATATTTTCATGTAATTTCTTTTTATAGTAAATTGAGAGAAGTCTGTAAAATGAAAATTCTCTGATAAAATTTTAATTTTTGAATTTCAACTCTTAATAATTTTATTTCGAATATTTGTTTTTTGGTGTCAAACTTCAAAATTTATTTCAAATATTTTGTCTTAATGCAAATGTAATTTGATTGCATTTTAATTTTAATTAAGTATTTTTGTAATATTTTAAGTTTTATCAAACTCATTTTTGATATGTAAAATCTAAAGGAAATACTTTTAGATCCTTAAAAAAACTATAAACTTATGGCAATATTTTCATCAGGACCTTCATTACAGAATACATTTTAATTAAATTGAGTTGGCATGCATTTTTCTTCTAAAACATACTGATTTGCATTAGTAAGTTTATTTATAATCTTCCTGTTTAAGGTTGTCTTCAGATAACATTGTGACCACTGTACCCTAATTATCAAGGTCAGGAACTCGTGCCGATGGGCTATGAGTTCGATTCCTTGTACTATTGAAGACCTGCCATGTACAGAGGTTGATACACGCTAAACGTTTCAAGGCTCGATGTCCTCCCCTTGACTTGGTGTGCAAGTTTGAAGAGGGGGTGCCATCTCAGATGTTGTTCTCATCACTTGACTGATTGTTGAGTTAGAGACTATCTAAATATTCACGAGTTCATCAACATTTTTATAGAAACAAATCTTTACAGCTTTTTTGCATTTCTCAAAAAAACTAAAACTTGATCATATACACTCATGTCCATAAATTAAGGATAATTCAGAATCACACAGAAATTGAACTCTAAAATAAAAATTTCAACTATAGAATTATCACACACATCTTGAAAAAGAATATGTAAATTACAGGAAACCACCAGATGGCGTGAATAGTACGTCAGAATGACGAGAGTGTAAGAGAGAGGTATCCAAGGAATGGTGGCAAAGAAGTAAAAATGTTTACCAGAGCTTTAAAAGCCTTTCAGTGCAATAACCACATAGTTATGGCACAAGGGAAGCATTTGGATGATTTTTTGCGTGGTAGAATTATTGGACAGCTGGAATGTAGACGTACCCAGCTAGAAATATCCGAGGAACTTGGAATCGCCCAGAGTGTCATCTTCAGACTGTGGCAACGATTCCAAGATGATGGTAATGTGAGTAGATGTTACAGCACAGGTCGCCCCCGAGTTACAACGCCGAATGAGGACTAGTATTTGGCAGTTACTGCCAAAAGAAACAGACGGAACACAGCATCAGACCTTTTTAGTCAGCTCTCTTCAGCTACCGGTAGGACAGTTTCAAGGCAGACCATGTACAGACGCTAAGGGCACATTGGTCTATATGCTCGTAGGCCTGTCGGATGTGTCCCACTTACCGCAACTCGCTGTCGCCTGCGATTAACCTGGAGTAGAGAGCATGCATTGTGTACACCACAACAGAGGTCTTGTGTGATGTTTTCCGACGAGTCCAGGTTTAGTTTGCAGTCTGATTCTCACCCGACATTAATATGGAGAGCGCCAGGTACCCATTACCACCAAGGGAACACCACTGAACGACACCATTACGGTGGTGCAGGATGGCTCGTTTGGGGAGGAATTATACTTGTGACAAATCTATACGGAACTTTATCACTAACCTTCTGAGACGTCTTTTATAGGGAAATTTAATTCCCTACCTATTTCCAATCAGCTCCAAAAAGAGGACAGGGATTCCTTATTATGCAGATTAGATAAAGTATTTAAGTCAAATGGAATAGTAAAGTAGGAGGCAGTAGGAGAGAGAGATTGAAGCAGGAAGTTATAATAGTGAAGTTAGAGATTTATTATTGAAGATTTCTAGGTATATAAATTAGGCTCAGGAAGAGCTGAGATTCAGTGTGGTAAATATTGATTTATAATTAAAGTCTCATTAAAGTTTTAGATTAGGAGTGAGATTAAAGTTAAATGTTCAATAGGAACATTATTGAATATAATTCTGGGATTTTTTATTGTGGTAATCTCTGCGTGATCGATATTCTAATTGATAATTAATTAGATTATTAAATATATAAGTTAATATAAAGGAAAGTCCCTTTTAAACCTCATAAATCTATTTTGATTTATTTGTTATTAAAAGTCTTTGATTCTATTTGGGAAAGATAACAAAATAGAAAGTTATTTATAAAAATGACTACTGGTTCTTCTTTGACTCCAAATTATTCTCGTTCTCAAAGTGAGATCCAAGGTGATCTTCACATACTTGGTTCCAGAACTGTCCAGCATGTTCGGAGTGTAACGATGACATACCACATCTATCGGGATGTCATTCTGGAACAACATGTACGTTTGATTCGATGCGCCATGGGTGCTGAATTTCTGTCTTTGGATGACAACGCCCGTCCTCACCGTGCAAACATTGTAGACGAATGCCTTCAATCGGAGGATATTACCCGTATGAATTGGCCAGCATACTCACCGGACTTGAATCCAATAGAGCATGCGTGGGATATGCTTGGCCGACGAATTACAGCCCGTCAACCCCCTCTCACCTGTCTACCGGAACTTCGGAGGGCATTGCTTGATGAGTGGTGTAATATTCCCCAAGATCAGATTGATAATTTATTGTAAGGCCTGTATTGCATCGTCCGGGAGACATACTCCATATTAACAATCATACTATCCATGTTATACTTTTTTTTGTGTAAATAGGTTCTTTATTGAAATTTGCTCCAGGGAGTAAAAATCGCAATTTTTATTAATTATGTCAAACTTTAGCATCTTTTTTGCTCTTTTCCTTTTGTTTAATAAATAGACTTTACAAATAAGTCAAATTTGTTTTGCTTATGTCTCTTTCTTTGCCTGAAGTCCATTATTCTAGGGACATGAGTTTATACATATAAAAATGGATGTTTGTATACATGAAATCGCATTACTCTAACACCGTTCAACCCATCAGTATGATAATTGACATGCATGTGTATATTTTTGTGCAGAAGGTTTTTGTGCTCTTCTCCTCTCTATTGCAGCTCTCTACCAGATGGTGTTATAGCATATCAACTTCTGCACCGTTCAATCAATCACTGAGTTGCCAACATTGTCACCAATTTGCTTCTATCATCAACATTTCACTATATTTCTTTTGAATCGTCATTATAATGTAAGGAACGGTATTGCTTACGAATATAACACATTTAAGATAGAATAAATAAAACAGAAAGCAATATTAATGTATATGTTACGCATTCAGATATCAGTTATTTACACTATTTTAAGATTTCATTACACAAAATGTGTAACAATGTGTTACTTTTGCTGAGCAAAGATCTGCTTAGGAAGGTGTTTTTAAAAATCGACCCTCAAGAGAATTAAGGGGCTTTATATAAATAAAAAAATCCATTTCATTAGCTATAGATCTACAGACTTAAAATTTAACAAAAAAGTGTTTTTTGCTCATACGAGATAAAAAACAACTTTTTTTGTTTACTTAGCAATTCATTTAAAATTAACTCATTAACTCATTTTCTTTATCCTTCAATCTGTTTTGCAATATTTTTTAATTCACCCGTGCAAAGAACAGGTACACCAACTAGCTTATATTCTAAAGTTGTTGTTTCTCTTAACTCTCATATAAGTTGGATACATTTATAAATATTATTACATTATCTTAATTATTTTTCTTTGTAGCTGTTCTTATTGTTTTGTGACAAGACATCTAGTCATATCATAAGGTTTAGTTCTAGTAACAATATCTTTAGTGCGAGGCTTACAGAGTTCAATAATCAGGGCTTAGGGAATCTCAACAATGTATCCACAAACAATATACAATATAAATCATGGGAAGTGATTTTGGGAAATCTTCATCTATGTTCAGATGTTTGTGTTTACTATTTCCTAGACTCAAAATTCCTAGATTTATAAAATATTGATATAATAATATTCTGGGACTTTATGCAAATTCCTATCGACCAAAGAAATTCCAGACTTTGAAATTCATTAAAAATTTCAGATGGTTTGAGCAAACTATAGGCTAACTTAGCAAACTCTTGTAGCAAAGCTCAAAAACATTTGAATTTATTATTATGCAGTTATATGCTCTCACATTGTATCTATTAGATATTAAAATGTTTTAATGGTTTTCAGTGTTTTTACTGCATATTAATGATATTGTGGAACATTTTAATTGAATTTATATCTTTATGAAAAAATAATACATGCAAATAGATTTCCGTACAAAATTTTATCTTTTGTCTAAATGTAATACTAGTAGATGAAGGTATTTTTATTTTAATATCTTTTCAATATGAAGTTAAAATGCGTGTGAAAATGTAATAAATTCCATTAATCTATATCCCATTAAACTGAATATCGCTTATATGTTTATAATTGGGACAACCATTTAAAAAAAACTCGCGTAAAATCGCCCTATTCTAAATCTTTTTTTAAACTTGACATTCAACAAATGAATAATATATGGATCTAAATTCTCCTTTCTGTGATCATTCTCAATTATTTTTCTTTATCTCTTAATTCAATATATATGTTTCAATTATTCAGTGGAGAATTTAGCTACATATTCTGGGTCATTTTATGGGTCCGGATGACCGGAAGCCTCAATTAGTGTTGATTAATGAGGTTCCGCTATAAATATACTAAATAGTTATTCATCCCAGGTTTGCTTGTATAATGTCCAATAATACTTGTGTAGGTGTACTAAATAAATTGTATTCGTTTTCTTAAAATCACATTTCTGTTAAGTCCCACCATTAATTTGTTTTCGTGTTAATAGTAAAATTTATTTCATAAGTGTAGTTTGTTTATTTTAGAAATAAAGAGGATTAATTTTTTGACAGGTTGTAAAGCAGCAAAATATTAGGCAAGCCTAAAAAAAGGGAAATATATAAAAGTATGTATATTCTCAAATTTGGTAAACATGGATGATTTTATTTGAACTGAATATCGACAAATGGTTTAAAAATATGTAACTTTCAAAAAATATGTGGGTTAATTCGCCATGCCTATCTGCGTCATGTACGCCATTAAACCTATGTTAACATCGACACGATGCCAATGGACGTCCTAAAAGTAAAATGAAAGTCAGTTCTTTTGTGCTTTTATTATAGAAAACGGTGAAATGGGGTCTCTGAAACATTCTCTATATAAATAAATAAAAAGTTATAACGTATTCACAGGCAACACATGAATATAAATGTAGGATTTTTGGTAATTATTGAATACCAAGCTAAATTTGCAATTTTGGTGATAAAGAAAATCAAAGGTAGGATTCATTTATTCAGGAACGGTGTCTTGTAGTTAAAGCCATTCCTCAAAACACTTAGGGCACAGAAGTGGTTTCTCCATGCATTATTTACATCAAAAGTTTGTTTCTCTCATGAAACATTTTTTTTTTCTTATAAATTCCACATTAAAAAAAAAGCTGACTTTTTACCGAATTTGACTAATGAGATAGTGCAAAATGTGAAGTAATAACCAAATTCCCCTATACCAGAGATTGGAAATCAGAGACCTCTGTGAGTTTCTTATGCGACCTTCATAAAAGCTACCTCTTGTAATTCATATAACTAATTAAATTTTTTTTACTAATCTCGGTACTGCCCAGCAGGGCTAGACAATCCCCATGAATCCGAAAATCTGTAAAAAATCTAAAAACAGCAGTGGGTTGCAAAATACCTCGTCCTTTTTAAAACCCAAACAAAGTAAAATATGATTAGGTGAGGCCTCTCCGGAAGAACACCAGTGGCATTCCGGAAAAGTCTTTTGCCCATTAGAGAACCTGAGAGCTCTCGTGTGTCCGCTCAAAAATCTAGATGAAGTAGATTGGAAAGGTCTACTATTGAGTCTAAAGTACTCGCCCGTACATTTAGCGAAGTATCATGTATGACTGGGTGGAGTTTTAATTTGTCGGTTGAGCTCCAATTTAGAAATTGTGGAAATCTCAGAAAATGTGAGATTCCCTCTTGGACTCACACCCTCCACAGCTGCAGTCCTAGCCAAAAAGTCAGTTATTTCGTTACCCTCTATGCCAACAAGCGAAGGGATCCACTGAAAATATATACTGCCCTGAAGAAAGATCATGAAGAAGACTCTGTATGTCCAGGCAATATTAATTAATACAATACTTTTTAATTCAATGGAATTAAATAAAGAACGATACGAATATATGCATGATTCAAGGACTACTTTTTTGAATAGCCTACTGTAGATATTTTTTCAAATGTTGGAATGTTAAATTACAAAATACGAAAACAAATTTTAAACTTTTATCAAAAACAAGGAAAACTATATGATCTATCAGATGAAGCATTTTGCAGAAATTTTTCCTTTTTGTTTGACATCATGACAAAACAATTGTAATATCTGCCTGCTCGGTAAAACGTAGCTTATATATAAAATGTGGCAAAAGCCAAGAGTTTCGAAAAAAAAAATTTACGTTTTTCAAAGTATGACTCTCTTGTTCCGATATATCTTTAGAATATATCCCGGAGCTAGCAAAAATAAATGTTGAATGAGCAGAAAAGTAATGTTGGTCTTGGATTCATTAATAGAAATATATAATGGAAGATTCAGATGACTGAAAGATTCTCCTCAAAGTCCCTTTTGACGCTAAAAAAGATTTTTAAAAAGATCTGGAAAAATGCTGCAGAATATCCATGCCTGCAAGAAAGCACTCACGCCGTTTACTTTCCTGCTTTAGAAGGACTTACTAATAAACTTTACTAATAAATATTTTCTTTCGTGGCAAAATTTATAACTAGTTCATGAAAGAAAATCACAGATACTGATTTAAGGGATCATTTAAGTCTTTGTGTTATGAAACTTAACTACTGAATTATACACTGCCTGTTCCTTTCTTCTTCATTAGCTCGACAGCCCAGGGGGGCAGGCCTTTTCAAGAAGCCTCTTCCAGGCCAGCCTTCTTTTTCCTGGTGTTCTCAAAACCAGGAGATATTCTACTAGGCCTTCTCAAGAAGCCTTTCTCATGTTAGACTTCTTTTTGCTGACGTTCTCCAATTCTTAGTTCTCAAAACCAGGACATATTTTTCTAGGCCATCAATCTATCTTAGCTAAGGCCTGATCTTTTTTCGAGTGCCAATTGGTTTGGCATTGCAGACCTTTTAGTGGTGAGGCTTGTGGTAATTTCTTTCTTTTAGTCTTCATGCTTTAGCTAACAAACGCTAAATATCGAGGAAAAATAAGGTTTATCGATAAAACCTTTTTTTAAAAAAAAAAATCCGTGATTGTTTCTTTTTTCTCCATTACAAAAAAATAATAAAAATAAATGTTTCCTGATAAAAAGAAAAATTAGTTAAGAAAATTAATTAATAAAATTTGTCCTTTTTATTAATTTTTATTTGAATTCATCATCTATGAATCAATATATAACTCATTTATATACCCATATAATTCAAAATCTTGTGTGGATTTTCATTGATGGACAAAAATATGTAAATAATTAGATCTGTTATGTCGGATATTAATTTTTATATTCAGAATATCTTCATCTATTTTGTGTCTTATACTAATAAAAATATTAGAAACAAATTAATTTGATAAATACTAAGCATTAATAATATAAAAAGAGACATTAAGTCAATTCCTACTTAGGTCAACAAACAAAATTTTATTTTAGTTACTTCTTATTAAATAATTACAATTAATTTAAATATGTACATGCATATGGCAGAATCACAATATTAAATGACAAAATATAAAGTGATGTCCTTGCAATTTTCCATATTCCTGTATTATATGGTGTTGGACTATTTTCTGTCTGTTACTATTTATTCATTAATTAAATATAATCATTCTAATAAAATAGTGTAGTAAAAAAGAAATCACATTATCTGAAATTATGCCATCCTAAGTAAGATTAGAACATAAGATTAGAAGTCCAACGCGCTATCCATTGCATTTCAGGGACACATCAAACGATTTTCCGTTAAATATATGCTGTTGGACTATTATTTTTGTTTGTTGCTATTTATTCATTTTTTTAATTCTTACTATTATATATATATATATATATATATATATATATATATATATAACTCACACTCTCTGTATACTTCTTTATTTATCTTGGTGGAATTTTCAATTGTTAATAAAATACATTTTAAGGCACTCAATTGAGCTGAAAGTTTATATACATGATTATTTTGGATGACAAAACAATAATTTAACTATAATTAATAAAAATTAATTTATGAAAACTAATTATTTAAAGAATTACAAATACAGCCACGTTGGCGACTTAGCGACCCTTTTGGCGACTTGTGTCAAAACTTGAATTTTTTTTTTTTCTCTCATGTTTTAAAGCATTTATTTGAACCCTAAATTTTATATACACGAGATTGATTTGGATGACAATACGATGTTTTAATGACAATAAATAAAAATTAATTACCACTTAATGTTGTGATTCTGCCATGTGAATATACATATTTATATTAATTGTAACTATTTAATTAAAAGTAGTTAAAATAAAATTTTTCTTTGTTGATCTAAGCAGGAATTGACTTATTTTTTTATATTACTTGTTTATTTTATTTAATGAATTAGATTGGAAAAACTGTATTAATATCAGGTGTTATCTACTACAAGTTTAAATGAATGTATTTGAACTTGAATGGATGAAAAGAAAGTAGTTTTAACGATTAGAAATTTGAAAAAGATATATATATATGTATATATATATATATATATATATATATATATATATATATATATATATATATATATATATATATATATATATATATATATATATATATATAGGGAGATAGTGAAGTAATAGTAGGAATTGGAAAAGTAATCACTCGAGGACCCAAAATTCGTAAGAGTCTTCATCTCACGATGGAGTGTCAAAATAATGAGGTTCATCGTCTATAGTCCTCGTGAGTTTTAAAGTGTGACATTTATAAAGTAAAAAACAGGATTTTTAGTTTTTCTCATGTTACATCCAATATTTTTACTATCGCTTTCTGTAGAGAACACTTTCTACATCTAATTGAATTCATTTTTTTTAGGTCTGGATTAAAGTCTTTTTCTTAGCCTTTCTATCTTTTTAACTGAGAAAACAATATTATTTTAGACGTTACTTCTGCATTTGCATAAGCATAATCACGAAAATAGTACTAATTATCATTCAAGATTCGGAAAAAATATCACCATTCATTTTTAATGTATTAAAAATCCCCCGTTAAAGACCACAATCTCCCTTTTCTTTCAAATGTTCAAATCACAGATTTTCAATTTAAATAGAATAAAATACATTTTCGTATATTCAATTCTTTTAAGAAATGCGTTTCTTATTTTTAACAAAAGAAAACTTTTATTCAACTATCTTGCTTACCATAAAATGAATGTTAAAAATAATTCAATTTAAAAATTAAAGATAAGTTTTCTATTACCATGATTTATAACACTATTATTTTACTCTAAAAATAAAAAAAAGTCATTCGAATGTTCATCCACTTTTCTCATGATTGCTGTTTCTATAAATAGAAAATATGAAACGAAAAATATCTTTTTTTTCATTTACAGTCATGTTCTTTCGTAAGACAAATACTTTATATTCTGTAAAATAAATTTTTGAAGAGTAATTGCGATAAGGGATCCGTGTTGAATTTCTATAAAAAAGAAAGATTATTATCACGAGTTGATAAATACACTTTCGGTTACATTAATGAAATGATAAATATACTCGAGTAGTTGAAGAAAGAGTACGCATGACAATTAAAACTGAAACATTAATTAATTATTATTTATTTTAAATAATGCTTTTTTAAGAAAATGTAACTATTTTATTCGAATGTTTCTTTTATATACAATAGAGTTTCAAAAACTCGACCTAATGGGGACCGAAGGGTTGCCGAGTTTGAGAAAACGTCGGGATTAAAAAGGTATATTAATGAGTGTTTCCTCAGAACATATTATACTATACTTATATGTATTGTTTGCTTTAAAATACAATAGAAATTAAACTGCCTTAATATCCTTGATAAAATGAAAAAAAACGTACTTAGTGAAGGCATAAAGCATTTAATATTTGAAAATGAAAATTAGTGAACATATAGTATAAGGTAATGTAACTGATCAGGTACATCTTAGAAAAATACTTTGTGAAAGCATAAATTTGTCTATAATAAAAATTTAGTAGCCGACTTTGCAAAAACAGGCTACTTTTTTTTAAAAAGAAATGTGTTGCGTCCTGTTGTCTTCCTTACTGCACTCTTAATTTAGCTGTGTTGCCCGAGGTAGCCTAGTGGTCAAGGTAACGGACTCGTGACTTTGTGAAAGCATATAGCTGTCTACAATGAAAATTAAATAGCTGACTTTAGAAAAACTGAATACTTTTCTTAAAGAAATGCATAATGTTCTGTTCCTTCGAATCTTGTAGCAAGGTTTTTTCCAGACTTGCCCCAAGTGTCACCTATTGTCGGCTTCCCCTGAACATATCCTCGATTGTTTGGGGTTAGCTTTGGAAGATGTCCATGCGAGTTCTCACCTCTGTTGTTGGACTTGCTAGTGTTAATGGTCTCATGGATCTGATCTAGCTGCCGCTAGATCCTGAAGGATTGGACATAACAGCAACATGTTCTGTTGTGTTCTGCACTGTTCTTTGCTTTTTGCTATTTCATCACGAAGGAACAGTAAGCCCATTACCGATGTACCTTGCTGTTCAAAATACTAAAAAGCGGGATCAACTGCATTTAGTTGCTCACTCTGTGATATTTTAGGAGTTTGAGCGGTGTCCTTAACGATTCATCATTTTCCGGCATTCTTTCCTTGTGACAGTAGCAAAAACAGGACTGCGTATGGATCTTATTTCGACTTGCAAGAAGTTGCCGCGTTATCTGGGTTGTTCGTTTATCGAGTGCCAAGTTTTCAGCACTCTATTGTAATAGTTTTAATATTGGCATATTCAAAGCATTATAGAACTATTAATATACATGAAATAAAATTTAATTTATAAGTACGTTCATTATTCAGTTTGGTGTAAGATAAAACATTTCAATATATAATAATATTTTCTGAGGTTTGATACTAAAAATTTGTTTGAACTATGTTGGTAAATTACTTACCCTAGATAATGGGCTTATAGTTTCTGACGGTTACATAATAAATGCAATCACGTCCTATGTTGAACTAAGTCTACTACTAGGTTTTATGTCTACTTGTAAAATTTAAACACAATTTCAAATTTGAGGAATGGATAGATATGTTTAAGTACCAGGATTCTTCAAAAATAATTTCCAAATAAAAAAAATCTTACAAATGTTATGTTTACTTTTTAATCTAGAGTATGTTTTTCCTACTTACGTTATTATTATAGAAACCAATCTGTAGTTTTTTAAAAAACGTTTCTACAAAAAGCAAAAGTTGTCAGCACTGAAGTATATAAACTGATTGGCTGGAAACATGTGATGGTACTTATCATGTTATTATGATGCAATATGAGTTTATGAGTTGATTGGCTGGAAACACGCGACTTCAGTTATCATTTGACTATGATGTCCCATTCACTGAGTTAAATGGAATTGCAACAAATTAAAAAAAATTAATGAAAAGTTGCAACTTCAAAGAATATATAAAAAATATTGATAAAAAATGTTAAAAATCCTATCAAAAATTTCCTATAACAAAAAGTGAAAAGCTTCACAAAAAAAACAGTTTTATAAAAGCGTACATTAGTTAACTTATAGTTATTTTCAACTTATTTTATTGGTTTACTTTTTAATTTGATTACATATTTTAAAATATATTCTATATTTTAAACATTATAATGCAACATTTTATTAATTTAATACTTCCTAAGCACTTTGCAATTTGGCTTAAAATGCACCTGAGGTAACAAAGGATTTTTTTGCGTTTATATATATATATATATATATATATATATATATATATATATATATATTGAATTGCATTATTTATGTGTGTTTTAATATTTAGTACAGTGTTTCTTAAACTGTGGGGCACAACCAAACAAGCAGGGGGCGAGCATATCGGAAATAAAATGTTCAAAAAATTAATTTACTGGGATGAAGTAAACAAAATGCTTTCTGAGATATAAAAAAATTACGCATTTACACTGATATAATTTATATATATCAGCTGGTGAATACTTCATAAAAAATAAAAGTTTCCACAATCATACGTTTATTAACTATTTAAATAAATAAAAAAACATTTTGTTTGATTTACTGTAATGACATGATGAGATATTTTTTTTTGTTACGCTTTCTTTTGAAAACTAAATTACTATTCTTTCAGAAAAAAAAACAAAATTCAGACCCAGAGAAAAATTCTAGGGAGATAAAAAATTCATCACTGTTATTATTATTATTAAAATGCTGTTCAATATATGTAGAAAGAAAATAAACACTTGTTCACATTTCACCCAGCCCGCAGATTTACGTCAGACATCATTGTTTTCATCGTTTGACTTAGGAACTTATTGGTATGATTAGTTATGTTCTTGAAGAATTATTTGGCCAACATTTATTTTTATGGGTATTCTGAACATGTACAGCATGATGAAATACGCGTTTTACACAATTCGTATTTTAGAACTAATATCCATATTTTTATATTGAATACACTTAACACGGGAGCGGTCACGCGGGCTCAAAGTCAAAGGACAGCTAAACTACCATAATTTGAACAAAATATTACGGTTTTGCTTGCAAATATCATTCCTGTAATGTTAGTGTTTGTGATTTGTATCCTTTATTAAGGTTACTTACCTTTGAAACATTTTAGTTCAGTTTTAATGGGGTTTTTTTCAAATTTTCAAAGAAAAAAAAGTTCTTGAAAGTAGGTAAGAGTATATTTTCTCTTAGTTAAAAAAAAACATTCGGGTGATTCAGTCACCTCTCGCGACTATTAACGTTAGCATCGAGTGCGCACCAGCTCTCCCGGGTTAAAACATTTTGAAGTCTTCTCGCTTTAAATATTAATGTCAAATGTGATGGATATGATAGAGTGCAACATAGACTAGATTCTTTTTCTAATGACATTTATACTTTTAGAAATGGATGATGGAGGAAATAAATTTTTAGTGAAATATATAATGTTGTAATTTATTCCAATTTAAAAATTAGAGAAAAGAAAAAAAAACAATACTTATCCTATTACTTAAAAGTAATTTGCTTTAAATAAATATTACTTAAAAGTAAAAAAACAAAATTTAATACTTATCTTGTTAATTTGTACGGTTTATAATTAAGATCGTATTGTAGCGTCCCCCCCCAAAGCATATTATTAATGTAAAAGGGAGCGCGATAAAAATTATGGCTGAAAACTGAGTCGCCAAATGTGAAAGTTTGAAAAGCACTGATTTAGTATTATGGAATCAAGATAAAATGACGTAACGTTATGCTGAAGTACTCACACTTTATATGTTACAGGGCGATACTTCAACTTAAATTGTAATGAACTATTATGATTTGTTATATGTTTGTTTATCAAGTTATCATCCTTTCAATCGATCATCTCTTAGCATATGTTTTACGCTGCAAACATTAAAACAAATTAAAAGTGTAAAATACTTCAATCTTCAAATTTTTTTTTGGAATGTAGCTACGTTAAGCCTAATTGGAGGCGTCATACGTTAAGCCTAGCAGATTCTACGGACAATCCACACCAATAACACCAAATACAATCTCGCCAAAATTAACTCATCATCAATTTTTTTCTTTGTCTTTGGCTACCAACACATCTACAATAGCCTCTTTACGCCGAAGTGCTTTTCCTCTGCTATTCCAGGTAAATTAAAGGTGAACAAATGCAAAACTGTGCTTAGTAGATCTACCTCCTCGTGGTGCACCTGGAAACACTTTTTAGTGTCTAAAAGATCTACAACTGGGCCTTATGTATCGCCCACCTCAAGTTGATACTCTTCGAGTACTACAGAAGAGCTTTGGCAGACTGTTCCAATCGAAGTGCAAGAGATATGCCAGATTAATGAACTCAATTTGAGCTTTTTATCTTCTTCTTACCGGATGTTTTAAAAGTCGCGCACATCCACATGAAAATCCTTGTTGCTTAAAAAACAAAATGATCGGTTGAGATTTCTGTCACTAGAGGGCAGCAGGGGCCCCATCATAAGAAGTTTTGAACGAGGCAGGCATCAGTTTCAAAATACTCGCTAGTTGTAGAGAGTTCAGCTCAATAGGAGGCACATGATAATTTACCAAGAGCAAAGAATATCCATCATGGAATTTTATTTCGCTAAAAAATCTCATAGCCATGGGATCAATTAATTTCAACAGAAATATCCAAGTGAAGCAGCACAAAATGCATCCACGATAACACGTATAGTGCCACGTTTATGTGACACAGGATCGGTTTGCAGGCAGGAAGCGATTGGGTAGAGCGTCCATAATGAAACCGAAAGTGACAGATGGGAAGAAGTCCAATAAATAAACCGTCCGTCTACATAAAAACATCATTACGGAATTCATATCTTTGCTGAACAGTGATGAACGGAATCTTGGTTGCAGCAAGGCAGTGAAACGTGTCACACATCACGTGACCGTATGGAAGTTTTAATTGAAATTTTCAATGATCATGTTATTTCTAAAGGACTTTGGTAACCACCTTCACCGGACTTGTCAATTCCTGATTTTTCCTTTGGGGATAACTGTTCGACCTTTGTTTCTCCTTCATTCTGTTTGTTAACATAATTCATCTGTTTTTAAAACTCAACCACAAAAGTTGATGTGCACGACTTTTAAAATACCCGGTACTTACTGTAACTGTTCATAATCTACCGTTAGAAATAAGGAAAAAATAAATTATATTATCATCAGATTTTTAGACAGTATAAAGGATCATAATTATGCATATATATCATTTTTGTTGCATACATAGTCAATTCAAGATTTAATTTTCTTTTCATTTTAATTTATATCGCATTGTAGAACACGTGCGGCAAACAACACCTAAGCTAGCACTCCCACATCCTATCAACAGGAGAAATTTCAGCCTGGAAAGATTGAACGTGCATCGGCCATTCTACACAGAATGTCTTCAGTAGCACTATATTTCAAACCTGCCACACGACAACATTGGTGACACGTTCACAACCAGGGCCACTGAGGTACCATGTCCACTAGGGAATTAAAGGGACAAATATTCTTATTTGAAAATGATTAAAAACGCGTATTTGTGACTAACAAAATAAAGTTCCGGTACACGTCTCTTTCCACGATTGTATCAATAACTCTACGAAAGAATCTCTTTTCAAATTACTTGCATCACAGTGAAACTAAAAGAAGTACCCTTAGGGATCAGAGAGAAGACAGATTGCATCATGCCATAATGTGCCGAGGTTTCAAGAACTGTTAACTTCGGATTACTGGAGACGTAATTTCTGAAAGAAACTGCCAGAGATCTCGATTTTCTACACTCGTCATTCAATGCGAATGCAAGAAAGGATTTAGGCAACTGTTAATCAATAATTCCAGAGACATTGTCACACAAATTTTTAGGCTTTGTATTATGCTTCTAGTATCATCACTTCAATCGGTCATACGAGCAGTCTGGTCACCTGGCCTTATATTCATACCTTTTATATTTTAAGAGCTTTATCAAAATTGCCAAAACTCTTGTTCTATTAAAACATGACATTAGTCATTACATTGTAGATTTGCGAGTACTTTAATCTTGATGCGCATATTTTTTTAATAAATAAAATATGTAATTAACTTGGAAATGGGTGTAGATAATGGGTAAACACAAAAAAAAAAAACCTAAGAATTTGTTGCATACTGATGTACTTTTACATCGCAAAAAGTCATATTTTTTTTTGAATAAATTTATCAGAATTGCAAAAATACAAATATTAGTCATTACTCTTTCTTTGTTTTCATCCACAAAACAATTTATTCAGTATGTTTTTAATATAATTTACTTAAATAATCGTAATTCGTAACATCCCCTGAAATGAAACTGTACTCAGGTGTAGCACCAGCAATAAAAATTGTTCCATGTAAAGAAATGAACTGCCATTTTAGTTTCGTTCGGAAACGATAAAATAGTTTGGGTAAAATAAAAAAAAATAAAAAGAAAATACCATGGAAAGATTTCAACATAAGGAGATAAATTATTTTAAACGTACAACACTGATCTACATCGATATGCCCTTATGGGTCAGATAGCATGTAACTTAACAACGGTTTCGGATCGTGGGTATCCATTAAATAGACCAGTCTTCTCGCCGAGTGTATCATGTCTAGATTTTTCCTTTAGGATCATATAAAGAGGATCATCTATGAGGTAAGCATCAATGATTTTGATGCAGACACTGTTTTATGTATATATGTAGTTAGTGGCATCTTATGATGAGGGACAGTTGATGGTCTGAAGCCTTCTTTACTGTTGGTGTTCAAGTGACAGATAATATTAAAATAAACATTTGTCCAGCAAAATATAATTCAATAAAATGCCATTATAATAACTTTTTTTTAAAAAAAATAAGTTAATTAAAAATAATTAACTGCTAGCAACTCTAGCTTGCCCGTTTCCCCTTTTATATCACTTGATAAAAATCGTTCTCACAGTGTATTTTATTTTGATTACTTTACTTACTGGGACTCAATGTAAAACAAAAATAAGGAAAATAGAAATTCATTTTAAAAATTATATATAAAAATAATTATAGTAACTTAAATATCTTCTAACAGAATTTTTAGTTTTCTAACTTTAAAAATACAACACTACAACACAGAAACATTTTTACCACACATCAAAAACACTGATAGAAATTTCAGAAATTTCTTCTTTCAAAATAAGGAAAGCGTTTTTTCTTCTTGGTATACCATTTTTCCATTTTTCTTCGAATCCATAAAAAAAATATTCCCCAAAATTAAAAAAAAATAATAAATAGTTTAAGGTCCTGTACGGTCATATCCCTCCCCAAAATGAATTTCTTATTCAATGTAAAACACAACATGCAGAATGCATTTCCAACAGAAAGATTAGCTTTGCTTGTGTTAGAAGTATACATTCACACGGAAATAAAAGCACATAACTCAGTTTATTGACATTTCATGGTTTCTGTCCTTCAAATTACGTTAGTAAAATAAGAGATAGTTGTGAAAATTATTGCTATGATGCTTAGGTCAGCCGTTCTGACTTCATCCATCGAACTTTATTGTCAGAGGTTGTATATTCATATTTTTAAGAATTAAAGTTGCATAAGGATCTGAAAAATAATTTTTCCCTTTTTGTGGATGCAGAGGCTTTTCGGCTGGACTGAAAAAAGTATTCCAAACATTCTGCGATTAAATATTGAATACATTTCATGTTATTTTATTCTACAGGTACAATACATGTCTTATTAATTTCTCTTTTGAACCAAAAAGTCATTTAATAGAGCAGTTTTTCTTTTATTAGTTATATGTTGAGTCAAATACACATGTATAGTTTCATTAAGTACATGTGCACTTAATTTCATTAGTTACATTACAGTCAGCTTCTAATTTGGCTGTGGAAAATTGCACTATTTAAAGATTCCATATAAAGCATTAAATATTCAAAGGGATTAAAAAATTCCCTAATTATTTCATAGTACCTATATGCATATTACACATTAAACAGTCATATCTCTTTCAGCGTTGTGAAAAATGTTCATCAAATAATCTTACACATTATAAATATTGTGCATTAAATAATCATACATAACGGGAATATTGTCTACACTCAAACTCATGACACGCCAGCTACGAATCCTTAAATGTGTTACCACTTGTCTACCAAAACCAAATCGTATATTTAAATAAAATTCTTTGAAGATGTTTTAAAGAGATTAGCTCATTTGTAATCGGTTAGATAAGTTCCACCAAATTATTTTTAAACATAATCAATATTAAAAATTAATGATCAGCTGTGTATAGGTGGTATTTAACTGAATTTTTTAGTATCATTTCAAAAAATGCATATTGTAATGTTTTGTACATCAAACAAGATCATAATTGTTAACCACAGAAAAAAATTAAGTTAATTTAATATAATATTTGTAGTTTTAAAATTTCTCAAAATTTCCAGTAATCTGTATTGTAAAATTTTAAAGAAAGAAAAAAATACATTGATACTTCAGAGAAAAAAGTGAATAAAGGCTTTGATATAATGAATTAAAAATCAGTTCAAGAACTGATAATTACATGATTTAACGTACAGTAGATATTCATTAGTTTAGTCTCTAATTTCAATTACCTGAACTGAATTTCAATGCAATCTCTTTTAGCCTTATAAATCAAAATCTGCTTGAAACATCATGCACCAATCAAATATCTCCTCTATATGATGCAAAATATTTAAAAACATGAGCCATATGAGCCACTTTTAATTTTATTATGCTTTTAGCAACTAGCTATTTACCTTGACAGGAATGTTTATTTGACCCATCAAACATGTCGTGTACGCGTTAGACGGTTAGGCAGAAAAGGCACCTCTATTCGGACTCTCGTTTAGTTATTTTATTCTTTTTATTTGCGACTCGTGGAAGTAGGCGTCGTTGTCTGCCCTCTTTCTACAGAATAAATTTTTCTTTTTATGGTTTTTTTCAGCTTGACTTACAGAAAGTTGTTTTATCAGCCCTTACTGCAAATAATATACATCTCCATTACGTTTTAGTATCGTTTGAAAGTTTTTCCATTGACGCTGCGGACAATCTCTATTGCTGGATGGGAGGCGTAGTTGGTTTGTCGCTGGCTTTCTTCTTCTAAGGTCCAAGTCGGTGGATTTTCATGATGCAAAAAATTCATGTCGTATGAACATGCGACCTGTGAAAAATCCCTTGAATAACCATTTGCTTGGGTGCTCTATGCAAAGTTAAATTCCTAAATACCATTTCGCATCGTCAGAGCTCAGATGCTTCCCTCGGGGAAGGAAATTGGGCTTCAAAATTACTTCCAGTAATTGGTATCGCCTATATTGTGCCACAATAAAAATTGATACCAGGTCCTGGGGAGCATCTTAGGTATGCAAAGGTAAAAATATCAATCAACATCTCCATTAGAAAAAAAAGAACAATCTCTAGTTGAGATGGCGGGTCAGGTTAATATTTGTGCGGATTCCATTTAAATGATTAAATGTGATTAATTCTTAATTTCTTAATTAAGCTCTCCATATAATGAATGCATATTCAATTAGTAGCTTTAGAACGTGCTGCAATCTAGTGTTCAATTCCTGGGTCTTCATTTTGGTGGAAACTAATAGCTGACCTGGACATGATAGGGGCTGGGAGATTTTAACTGTAGGAATCCCTGTTGAACCCAGTTGTTAAGCGATTTTATTCATGACCTTTGTTGCTTCAGACATGCAAAAATTGTTGCATGATTTTAAAATGTAGTTTGTGACCACTTCAGCCTAGTGGTCTACGTCACGGATCCGTGCAAGGCGTGTCATGAGTTTTAGTCCTAGTGCCATTGAATCGCAGTGTAAAGAGGCCGATGCACATTAAATCTGTCTATGATCAAAGTTCTCCAGTCGGTGTGGTATGGAATTTAAGAGAGAAGGGTGCCAATTTAGATGTAAACTCATACTCAGTGGCGCAACAGCCCATGAAGGCTAAGCCCTAATGAGCCCATCCCAGTATACGTGACCATTGTCAGCTGAGCTGCATGAGCAGATGTCTCAATCAGGAGGTCAGTCTGAAGCGACCCTCCCCCCTTCCCATTGTTTCAGTCCCCGAGCAGGCTTGGTACTCATTTATCCTCCCACTGAAGGCATGAAAGATTGAGTCAACTTTGCCCAACCCGAGGATAGAACTTTCGGGGTGGGACTACCACTTGGCCACCCAGTTCAGATATAAACCACTATAAATCAACATGAGTAACCCTTGTGTTCATTTATAGTGTGATGATAATAAAAAGATTCTTTCTCTCTCTTAAAGTATCCTACTACTTTGGGAACTGTTGTTTTGCAAAAGCTTATAAATGAATACTTTTTATGATATTTAGCGTCATTTAGATTTGAATACATGTATCAAATTGTTTTAAGAATATTTTATTACAGTAAAAACTATTTAAATGCAATATTTTGGCAAAAAATGAACATAGAATTACCTATTTTCAACATTTTCTACTTATACAGAAAATGCGTCTATAATAATAATATGTTGCCTACATATAGCGCCGATCTCTGTTAAGAGTTTTAACCAGTGACGCACACAAGGTGGGGGGTCCTGGGAGTCCGGACCCCCCAAAGCCCTTAATATTTTTTGTCCGATTGATTATAATTCTAAGTATATAGTGCGCAAAGTTTAATTAAGTATTTGGTATTAATGATTAATTTTATTAATTAATGCTAATTATTTATTGAATAATTAGTTTTTTACTGTTTTATTCCCGAAAATCGACAAAATCAAAAGAAGCATGATACAAGAATGGTAAACTTTCGACCCCGGACACCCCCCATCTTTGAAAAATTCCTGTGTGCGCTACCGGTCTGAACTAACATTTCTGAAATTTATATCCTAGCAGTGAACTGATTTTTATTTTAATACAACAGATTAGAGAATTTTTTAAGAAAAAAAGACCGCTAATTATTTAAAGAGGACATGGTACGATTTACTCAAAAATTTTTAATTTAATGATTTTTAAAATTTTTTGGTTGCCTCCTACTGTGTGCTCAAAGTTTCATAAAAAGCTAGCCATATAATTTTTTTTAGGAAAAAACTTAAAATTTGTGAAGTGATTTTAAAATGCTACTCCTTCTCTCGCTCTCTTTCTCTCTACAAACATTTACGTACACGCATAAAATTTGATTTACAAATACTTCAAACTATGTGTAAAAAAAGGTGGTATGGGTTTTGGGATAGCATGATTGGTATTTGTATAATACCTCTTTTTATGAATGGTTATTGAATATTCTTTAAAAAATGTATAAATTTTGAGATCAATTATTTTTAAAAAATATAAGTATTGCTTTGATTCAAAAATGCATACCAAATTTTGTTACAACGAGTAAAAAAAATGCAAAGCATTAGGCACAATGCAAAAAATACTTAGCATTTTAAATGAAGACAAAACTAGGTATTTTATCTTTCTGAGATAAGTCAGTTTAAAATTTTGATTTGCCATAGGGATGTGAATATAAACGAACGTAAAAGCTATCATAATTCTGCGTTTTTTAAGTTTAGAGCTTTCAAATTTTGAGAGTTTACAGAAAATTTTATAAAATATAATTTCGGCTAAAAAAATTGAATTTGATTTTTTGACCGATTTTGGTCAATTAAATCGTACTGTGTTCCTTTAATTGGTATTAACTCTAAAAATAATGGGATTTTTTCAAAAATCCTAGTTTAGGCCTTCTGGAGAAATATTTGCTTTATATAAGAAAAATATTATTATTTTAGAAGAATTTTTCATCAAAGGAGAGTATTTTGAAAATAAATAATTCTAAGTTCATTTCTTGCCAAAGTATTTTATTTAAATAATTTTTCATTCTAATAAAATTCTTAAAACATTTTTATACGTATATTCTAATCCAAATGACACTAAATATCATGAAAATTATCCATTTATACACTTTTTTTTTAAATCACGGTTCTGAATGTAGTAGTACAGCTTAAGCTGAAGTTTGACAAATTAATAAAATGACATATCTTTAGTATCTTTATTCTGTTTAAAAAATATGTTTTATCTCTTATTAAAGCATAAAATATTCAACTTAATTCTGATAAAAAATGTTTGTTCGTGTTTTTATTTTGTTTGTTTTTTCATTTGCAAAAAATTGTTTCTCCATTAAGGATAAAAGACAATGGATGGAAGGAGAAAATAAAGGAAATTTCGTGTCTAGAAATCCGTTTCAAGCACTCTTCCAGAACGGAAATTGCATCCACTATCACAATGTATCGGCGAAGAGTCATTTAACTGAATCCTCCTCCATCAAAATTTTCAAGAATCAAAAAGACCGATGCATGAATTAAATGCAACTATTTTGTTAATTAAATAAGGTTCGAAGAGGAAAGAAGGAACAAGTTCCTGTGATAAGGTAACGAAAATGTTAATCAAAAGAGTTAATATATTTTTTAAAAATGTATTCGCGCACCTCAATTCTTACCCAAATTTTTCTGAAGCTTCGGCTTAATTGAAACTAAAACCCAATCGAAAATTGCGCTAAATAGACAATATTTAAAATGGTTGTATGGCATTTTGTATTTTAGACTACAATAACCATTAGACATAAGCAGTATAGGCCTTCATATACATTACGCCTTCCATGCCAAAAAGTTATCCTTCTTTTATATTTGTTTTCATAAACTCTGAAATAATTGTTTTATCCATGGTTATTTATGTCATACAAATCTTGTGTTTTTCTAATAGTAACTGCTTATGGGGTTTGCAACGATGAAGTTATGATAGCAAAATATACTTTCTTTAGCTTTAACCCCTTCAGGACCAGTGGAAGAAGAAAGAAGTGCTTCTCCGAGCCCATACGTTAGGAGAGGATACGCACGCACGGGACCGTTCGAATTTTCCTGCTAATCCTAATTTCCCGTAAAAATTCATATAAATTTTTTAAATGCAATCAAATACGTTAATACTTACAATTCACTACCATTGATAATATTGGAACATGGAGTACAAAAATTGTCGCCCTATTTAAAAACCAATTACGAATTTTAAAGAAAATGTTTTCATTTTAATTTTAAAAAATTGCATACACTTTCAAAAAAGTTGAGAAAATTCCCATACATTTGCACAGGAAAATAAAAAAAAAAATATTAGAAATTTAAACCAACTTATTCAAAATATAAACTGAAATCCATAGAGCAATAGATCACGAACCTCTAAATGTTCGATTCTCTCGAAAAATAAACATTTTCAGTTGTTTACATTCATAAATATATCGGATCTAATTAAAAAAAAACGGAGCCGAAAGAACAGATTGAAATTCAAAGTTTTATGAAACATTTTTCGTGAAAAAAAAACGGTTTTTAACCGCCATCTAGTGCTTGTAAAAGTTAATATACAAACGTTCCTAACTCTGATCACACAAGTGTGATCATGGGCCTACGAGCAGGGAAAGCTCAATAACACATATGATACCATGGGCCGTGGAAGGAGAAACATGTAATCATGGTCCTGAATAGGTTTATAAATTTAAGTTTTTTCTTAAATTTAAAATATCTACTACACCGATATTCAATCTACAAGTCACGACCCCATATTGTGTGGGAAATATTACCTTAGGGCGCAAGGTGAATAAAAAATTTACAACTAAATTTGACTGATTAAAAATACATCATTAATATTAAACACTTAAAAAAATATTGATTTTTAAATACTTCTTGCAGGGCAGCAATGCCGAAATATTTGACTGTCATTGGTCTGTTATTTTTCAAATAAAAGACATAAATTGCTGCCGTTTTAGTTATTTAAAAATACATGATGTTAAAGAGTCTCAATCGAATTATAAAACAGCAACACAAGTAACATAAAAAAAATTTTAATCAATTCCTACTTAGATCAACAAAGAAAAATTTTATTTTAGCTATTTTTTATTAAATAGTTACAATTAATATAAATATGTATATACATATGACAGAATCACAACATTAAGTGGTAATTATTTTTTATTAATTCTCATTCAAGTATTGCATTGACATTGTGTATATAAAATTTCAGTTCAATTGAATGCTTTAAAACGTGAGAAAAAAAAATGTCTTTTAAAGTTTTGACCCAAATCGCTAAAAATGAAACCAACGTGGTTGTATCTATAATTCTTTAAGTAATTAATTCCAGTCAATTATTTTTTATAAATTATAATTAAATTATCGTATATTTACTCAATACAACAGTGTACAGAAAATTTCAGCTAGAGTGTTTTAAAATGTTTGAAAAAAAACCCTGTTAAGTTTTGACACAAGTCGCCAATGTGGTCGCTAATTCGCCAAAAATGATGTCAACGGGGTTGTATTTGTAATTATTTGATTAATTAGTTTTAATCAATTAATTATAATTAATTATAATTAAATTACTGTATTGTCATCCAAAATAATCATGTATGTAAAATTTTAGCTCAATTGAGCGCTTTAAAATGTATTTTATAACGATTAAAAATTCCACCAATATAAATAAATATATAGAGAGTGTGAGCTAATAGTGTAGGAATTGAAAAAGCTATGAATTTACCTGTATTTCGTAGCTTACAAGAAAAATATGAAATATAGTACCAACCTTCATCTCTCTCTCTATCTTTCTTTCTTAAATACGTGCTGTTGAATTTATGTTAGACCTTCAGAGCATATTGCACAATATACAAATATGAAAGTATATGTACAATATTATGGAAGTTGCTAAGTAATAATTGTGCTCTGGAAATGTCGTTGGTTTGTATTTAAAATAAACATTTAGGATTCAATGTGTTGTGTAAGAAGGAAAAAACAATTAGTTTGCAGAATTTTTATAGCAAGCTTTTTGTTTAATAAAGGCAGTTGGAAAGAATTATAATGAAAAAAAAATATGTGCAATTACTTCCGCTGTTATATTTTGTTATAACTCTTACGACCCAAAACGTGTAGTCTTTTGCATTATGTACATACCTTTTAGAAACACTTGCTCAGTCAATCGGCATATATTGTTTAATTAAGTGAAGGAAATACGTTCTCAAAACAAAATGCAAAAACAAAGTTGAAGGTCACCATTATTTGCAACCAAATTGAAATTTCAGAAATTAAGCTATGCGAGCAATACTCGTTAGTTACTTCAGTATAACTTTTTCGGCTAATTCTCACAACATTTATTTATTACTCTATCAGAATTGTGTATATTTGCATACAAATCTAAATAATATAATAATACTTACATGAAACCAACTCTTTGTAAAACAGGATTGCTATTATTACTTATCACTTTACAGAGTAATGAGAGAGAGAGAAAAATATTGTCAATAGTTTGAATTATATAATTAAATATTGATCCATATGTGATGTATAATCACCATTAAAAATTCGAAACTTATGAAAAAGTCAATATTTATGCAATTTATCAGTTTGATGGTGAAATAATGGAAGATATAATTATTTATTGCTGTCTGCATAGAACTGAGATATGCTCTTGGAGGAGTATGGAGTATTTATTCAGAGGCAATATATTTCTCTGTATATAGTGTTTAAAAATTTATTGAAAATTAAGACTTGATAAATGAATTTTAAACTAAAAATGTGCTTTTTTCTTATCTTTGACATTGCAGATAATTTCGTGTCCTCTCTTACTAATTAAAGTGTATTATTTAAAGCAATTGATTAATTTATATTCGTTACACAGAATAGGGTTGCCAACCAGCAGCAATGGTTATAACAGTGGCAAGTGAATAGTTATTGTATCCGACTACGTTCGGAACCGTGATTTAAAAAAAAACATAAATGTATAATTTTCATGATATTTAGTGTCACTTAGATTAGAATACATGCCTAAAATTTTTTTAAGGGTATTTTGATGAAAAATTTTATTTAAACACAATATTTTGGCAAATAATTAACTTAGAATAACCTTTTCTTCAAATCGTTCTCCTTTTATAAAAAATGCTTCTAAAATAATAATACTTTCCTTATATGAAGTAAAGATTTCTCCAGAGAGTCTGAAATAGTTTTTTAGAAAAATTTACATTATTTTCAGAGTTACAACCAATTGAAATAATTATCGGCGTTTTTTTCTTAAAATTTCTTTCTTCTGTTGAGGTTAAACATGGGTAAACTCACTTCTAAATTATATATATCTCAAAGATTCTAGTTGAGCCTCTCTGTACAGAGGTCTGAAATATACACAGGCAAAATATTATTATAATAGAAGCATTTTTCACAAAAGGAGAATATTTTGAAAATTTGTCATTCTATGTTCATTTTTTGTCAAAATATTGTTCTTAAATACTTTTTTATTGTAATACTATTCTTAAAACAATTTTATATACATTTTCTAATCTAAGTGACACTAAATATCATAAATATTGAATATTATCCATTAATACACAATCTTTTGCAAAATCACGGTTCAGAACGTAATCGGATACCTTAAGGAAGAATTGAAAAAATATGTGAAACAAAACGCGATCATTTCAGACAAAAAACACCCTCAGATCTTATTTTAAATATACTTAATTTATTAAACTACTAGAGAAAATACTCTTCATTGTTAAGTGCCTTGACTTTCGAAAGAATTTGGCTTCCCTGTCTTTCCACCCGCTAGATTTTTGAGTTTCAGGGAGCGTGATAAAAAATATGCGTGGGAACAATGAGTATCAGCTATTCAAGTTTGAGGACTGCCTATAGGATTTAGTTTTTTTTTACCAATATTACGGATCATTCAAATAATTTAAGCTTAAGATCATGGGGATTAAGATTTTTTCACCTTTTTATGTTTTTTTTTTGTTGGAAAGGTTAGAAATGGCATATACAATTTTTTTCTCTGTGACATAGTGGTATTCTTCCCAAAAATGTTGATTACCCCTGATATAGAGGGTGAATTTTTGTTTAAGTTAATTTAATAAATTAATTTTAGGATCAGAGAAAATAAAGTTCATTCAAAATGTGTCCTTTTAGGACTACTTGATGGTTTGTTTTTAATGCTAATAATAAAATAAAAAATAATGTTGCAATTCTTAAAAAAAATTAACGCCTTTAAAATTAAAGGCAAAACACTGTAAATAAATTAGTTATAATTACCGATTTTTTTTTATAAATTTACTATTTAAAAATTAATTTATTGATAGTATATCTGAATCAGTTAAATTATTTGACTTAGCAGTTTTACAGCAATGCTTTTTCTCGTGAACGCAATTAGAAATAACACTTGTAAAATTTGAAAATACTTATCTCGTTGAGGAATTTCGTTTCAGTTCACCTGTCAAAGACGAAACAGGGAATGTATCTGTGGAACAGCAAATTTGTATTTCTAAACATACGTCCAAGAAAAGGTCACTAGCTTATTTCTTAGTGATGTCTTGGAAATTGATTTTGAAGCATATTCTAACCTAGAACAATGGATTAAGTGAGTGTTAGTGTTTATTAAGGTCACACTCTAAAGCAGCAATAGATCTATTGGCGATATTTCGTAATTTTGATCCACATGAACTTATACGTGGGTGGCATTTCGAATTGGCACCTCCCTTTGCAAACTTCCACATCCAAACTTCATGAAGACTTTGAGCCAGGATAGATTCAAAGCGCCTCATCGCCTGTCTACGGCGGATCTTAAATGACATCCAAACTCAAACCCGTAACTCTACAACACTGGCTCCTATTTCCTGACAATGACCGCTTACCTACCACGGCCATAACATTCTTTCGTGCACAACAGCTAGTTTTGAGAGATATTGTGTTTTTCATAATAGAAAACATTTATTCACAAATATATTGATCCAAATTTTGAGGGTTCTTTTTGTCTAAAATAACCGCATTTCAACTGTAGAAAAAATTTGTATTTATTATTATTTTTTTCAAATTTTTCAATAAATATACGCTTACCTCTATCACAACTCCAGCGTGCCACACTGTAACACGTGTGTCACCCCTGAGTTAAATAGTAAGCGACTAAGTGGGAGTTATGCAATACTTATGAAGACATTGCAAATGACTTTGGGAACTTATTAAACTTAATATATTTATACGATTTAACCAATAAAGATAAGTAATGTTATAGAAAGGAGAATGTTCCGGCGTTGGTTAAATTTGAATATGCTTTGTGAGATTATGCTTGAAATGAAATTTTAATGTATTCAGAACAAGTAACAAGTAAAAAAAAAGAGTTTATTTGATTGATAAAAATTTTAATGTAAAATGTAACATATTTATGAAGAAAGAATCTTTAACGGAGGTGTTCTTTTTAATAATTTCTTCTTAAAAATAGTTTACTATAAATTGTTTTGAGAAAAAATTAGCATGCAACATAAATTTATGTATTATGTAACACCTAGCAATTCCATAATACAAGTGAAAATATATTAGTTCAAATATACACACCAAAGAGAGCCAAAATATTAGGATCACCTACTCAATAACATGCTGCACCACTTTCTTTCTGCAAAAAAGCTACTATGAGCCTTGGTATTGTTGCCACAATTTTTTGGTAAATGAGTTTATACAGGTTGTACCAATTGTCTTAACAGTGGTCGCGTAATGTCGAGATATTCAAGCATGAAGATACTTAAACTCTGAGTTGCCCTTCTAAGAAAACCCAAATGGGTCCTATCAGGTTAAGATCCACCCAGTTAGGTATTCAGGACATTAATTGGAACTCATATTTATGCTTCTCAAACCATTCTAACACAATTTTAGTCTTTTAAAATGGGATGTCGTCCAGCTAGAATATTCGCTTTCCAATTGGGAAAAAATGCCATATCTGGGTGCAACTGAAACGCAATTAAGCTCAGATAGTCTGCAACTTGCAGGAACATTTTATGAAAACTAATGGTACCAGAGTCAACCCATGAAAACGTTCTCTGAAGCATAATGCCACCACCACCAGTCTGTATACATGGATGGAGCAAGTGCTCGATTGTGGGGGAAGGCTTGCCCTGACACAACCATCAATGTGATTAATTAAAAATCGGATTCATCCAACGAGGAAACTATCTTCTCCTTATTTCTGATATAGTGTCAATGTATCTGAGCTCACTTCAGACGTTGTTGACAGTGAATTTTGGTCAACAGAGGTCCCATACCTGAAAGAGTCGACTAAACTGTATGATCCAAAATACTCTCTCTTAGACCTTGTGAAAGAAAACACAAAAAGTCAGACTAGAGACATAAATATATAATTTTATTTACAAGAACATCTAACTCACCATCTTACACTCAGAGCACTTTCTGCTCTGTGCTTCCAACCGGGACCCTAAAACTGTCCTCGCGCATGTCCTTTTCAGAGGAGTCTATCTCGGAACGTTGGGGGAATGGATTCCACGAAACCCTTCTCCCCTACTATTTCAGGCAGTAACACTATCCGCTATTGGTCTCTGACGTCATCAACTGGTGTCGGAATAATAATCGTTACAACCTACATAGTATTCAGCTGTCAGCTGAGCCAGTACCTGGCGCTGATATTTGTTTACCTAGCAAAACAGTCTACGGCTTCATTTTTCTTTGATAAGGCGTGGACGTCTAACATCTTGACATTTATAGCTGCTTTTACAGATATTCATCCACTTTGCACAGATACTAACAATGCCAAATCATGAACAACCAACCAGAAGTGCAATTTTGGAGATACTCGTCTAGAGTCTGAGAGTAATTAAAATCTTCCCTCTTTCAAATTCTCTTAGACTATCCGCCTTTCCCCTAACTCGAAAAAGTAAGTTCAAGAATAAAGCTTACCTTTTCTGATAGTTTTTAAATACCCTTCTATCTTAATCAAGGGGTTTTCACGTCATCTAGACGAGTTCAAAGAAAAAGTGGAGGTGTGAATATTGCTTTGTGTGTAATTTCTCTTTTTTATGAAACTTTAAAATATTACTCATAGTAAAAATTACGAATAAAATAAAAATCTAACTTATAAAGCTGGATTTCGAAGAACCGTTTCAAGAATTGAATACATTATGCATATTATGCACAAAAAATCATTCTTTGGACTATAGAGCAATTATACATATGTAATAATTTAAAGTAAAAGTATACCTTAACGATATAAATTTTCATTCAATGTACTATAAACAAATGAGTTCCGTTCAAGTCAAAAACGAAACATATCTCTTTTCTTTCCCGTCAAGGATTAGAAATATTTCAAAATATATCGTATGAAGGGAAACATTTGTCTATAAATATTTAAAAATATATATAACATGATTTTTCTCCCTTCATATACTATAAATGTTCATATTTCCTTACAGACAAAAGAAGAAAAATATATTTTATGAGATATACATTGTATGTCATTTAGCCTATAAAATAAATAATCTAAGAAGCCCATTTTTCAAAACATACGAGTTTTTTCCGTCATTGAAAACGAAATTTTTTAAGAAATACTGGCTTATCTCTTGGAAACGAATAAGGTAGAAAAGAAAACATTATTTATTTAACAATTATATAAATTTCTCCCAAAAGAATTCCCCGCACGTAGATCAAATTTAGAGACGTAGCACAATACATTTTTCGACTCTAAAGGAAAGGAATAAGTAAGAATAATGAAAAATATAATGAAATTGTGAATCACTAATGTTTTATTCCGTGAACAAATTTCAGCTTTTATTATTGTTTTAGCTTATATTGCATACTTAATCTTCTTGTATTACACAAAAAAACATGTGTCAAATGCTGTTAAAATAATATGAGCCAATTTGCTGAAATATTGCAGAAATTATGCAATTAAAAACATTTAAAATTAAGAAAGAAAGACAGAACGGAATAAAAAAATTAGTACATATTTTAAGCCTAAGGCAGTGTTTCTCAAACTGTGGGGCGCGCCCCCTTGGGGGGGCGCGAACATATCGAAAATAAAATATTTAAAAAAATTTATTTACTAGAATGAAGTAAAACAAAATACTTTCTGACATAATAAAAAATATACACATTTACACGGAAATAATTATATATATATATATATATATATATATATATATATATATATATATATATATATATATATATATATATATATATATATATATATGTATGTATATATATGTATATATAATCTGCGATTTTACATCATCAAAAATAAAATCTACTTCAAAACTTTATTTTTTAGCTATCTTTGATACTATAACCAAATAAAAAACGTTTTATTCGATTTGCTGTAATCCCATGATAAGAGATTTTTTTATTACGTTTCTTTTCAAAGCGGAAATGCTACTTTTTCAGAGGAAAGACAAAACCCAGACCCATAATCAAAAAAAATTTTAGGAATATAAAAAATTCATCACTGTTATATATTATTGACATCAGATGTAAGCAGCAGAATGTATTTGCTGCGGTTTGACCTTCGAGCTTACTTGTATGGTTAGTTACGTCCCTGCTCTTATGTATTTCTTTTTCATTTAGGGAAGTTTGAAGGATTATACTAAGCCATGCATAATGAAAAACGTTTTACATCATTTTTAAGAGCATCCATATTGTAATAAATACACTTTTAATCCGGGAGCGGTCACGCCGAGTACAGAGTGCACGAAATCGGTAATTCTGGCAAAACTGTTTAATTGTTACCAATGGCCCTGACACTATCCTCCGTTTGACAATCTTAACGTGAACTAAAATATATTTTTCACATATCTCCCTCTTTTTTGGGAGTCACAGACGTTTTTTTTACGATCTTAAGGTACTTGTTTTGTCTGAGTTCCCGGTGTGATAACTTTTTTTCCGAAATTTTTTCTGTGTCCTTGAAAGAAGGTGAGTATATTTTCTCTTAATTAAATTATTCACTGGAATTACGATTTTTATTGTGTACTATAAAAATAAATATAAAAAAAGGATTCGGGTGACTCAATAACCCCGCTCGACCATTAGTATCGAGTGCGCGTCTGCTCCAGGGTTAAAACATGTTAAAGTCTTTTCGATTTAAATATTAAAAATAATACAATTATTCATCAGAGTTTTTTTTATTGTTCATTATTCAACATCAATTCTAAATGCTAATTCTTTGAGGCTTAAAATTACAGTTCGCTTAAAACTAATTATAATTTGAGCAATCATTTTAAAAAAATCATTTTACATTTTAGTAAACATTGTCGCACACTTGGCTTTACGCTCCTTACAATTAAGCGATTATATCAATAATGTTTTATTTTCTTATAAATGAACTTGTGCAAAGAGCGGGTACTTCAGCCGGTATACATTTAATGTATCAGTGCTGCACAGAGTATTTTATAACTAATTAATTAATACTAAATTAAGAACAAGTTTAATAAGTATTAGCGACTACCATGGGCTTGTCTTACAGAGCAAAGTTTTTCAAAGGAATGCTTTTATGAATAGAAATTGACCCTCTGAGTTATTTTCCTACATTTAACTGATATGTATATTTTGTCTTCTAAACAACCACCGCATTTTACAATATGTTCCAATTTAAAAATTAGAGAAAGGAAAAATAACATAATAATTATCCTATCACTTATTTTTTTTTTTTTTTTTTGCTTAAAAGTAATATATACAAAATTTAATACTTATGTCATGAATTTGTACGGTTTATAATGAAGATTGTTGCTTTAGCGTCAAAGTGCACTATGATTGCATTCAGTACAATATTAATGTATAACGGGAGCGCGATAAAAATTGTGATTGAAAAGGGGGGCGCCAGTATTGAAAGTTTGAGAAGCACAGGCCTAAGGAGTTTGCGTTTGTTTTGATGGTAAATTGACTTTCTTAAGAAAATACTCATATTAAATTCTGAACGTTTGTTCATTTTGATGTGATTTAACAGTATAATATTAATAAAACAAGCCACAGAACCGTAAACGTTAACACAAATATATGTACTATAAGTGAATGCATGTGTGTATGTGTGTGGGATAATGTTTACTACTGATGTTCTGTGTAATTGAGGCTGCATGATATCTTTTTTTTCACAAAATATGTCAGTAATAACAAATAAATGAAATCTATACTCTTTAAATTTATAAGAAACAAATTCTCAAAGTCGAATCAGCCTTTTATCCCTTCAATGGGTCGGTACAGGATTACCAAGCTTGCATGGGAAATAAACACTGGGAGTTTCGCTTCAGACTGAGCTCCTGATCGAAGCATCTGAGAATGCCCCTCACCGCACAAGGATACGTAAGCTGAGACGGGCGTAGTAGGTCTTGACCCTATATGGGCTGTTGCGTCACTAAGTTTAGTTTATAAGTTTTATGTTATATAAGTATTAAACCTTTATAAGTATTAAGAAAATAGAACTAATTACATTTCCTTTTTTCCTTCTAATCAGTAGTTATTTACTGTGATTTCAGTCTAAAAAATGGTACTTTTTTTAAAAAGTAAAACGGGAGTATAAAGGAAAAGAAAAGTCTTTTGTACACTAACTGGATGATATTTAGTTTCTTAGATATTTTACTCTTTTTTTTTATTGAACATTAACCCTTTCGTGATGGGTGTGTCCCTATATAGGTCGACTAAATTTTTCTTCATTTTTTTCCAATTTTGCTTGGGAACTCAACCCTGGGGATTTCTTGTCAGACTGACCTGAACGGAACATCTGCCCATGCACCTCAGGGCTCAAGATCACGTATAATGATATGGGTGAAGTAGATCTTGGTACACATGGGGTGTTGTGCTACTGCAGCGTTTCACAAACTGTGGGGCGCGGCCCACTAGGGAGGCATGATAACTCTATGGGGAGGGCGCGAGAATATAGAAAAATCGAAAACAAAAGATAATTTTAAAAGATAATTAATTTACTGAAAGTAAACAAAAAACCCCACCCCATTCTGTTATAATAAAAAAATAAAATACATATCTACACTGATATAATACACTTATAAATGTATCAGCACTGCACGATGTGTTTTATAATTAATTTAACAATACGAAGTTAAGAACAAGTTTAATAATTAGCAATGAGCCCATGGGCTTGTCATATCAAAATCATATAAAAACATTAACAATTACCTTAATAATTTGTACTATTTATAATTAATCTCTTAACAGCAGATTGAAAGTTGCGCAATTCACTCCCCAATGACACCGTTTCCCACGTAGACGCCTTTGCAAACTCGGTCAAAGTCCTTTTATTGCATTCCAATGCGTTCGGAATAATTTTATGGATAGCACTGCACAGATCGTAATTTGGAACGACGTATATATACGCCCAGGGCAATAAACGTTTTGGCTGAACGAGACGTATATATACGCCCAGGAATATAAACGTTTTGGTTGAACGAGACGTATATATACGCCCATGGCAATAAACGTTTTGGCTGAACGAGACGTATATATATGCCCATGGCAATAAAAGTTTTGGCTGTGCGAGACGTATATATACGCCAGTGACACTTAAGAGGTTCAAATCGTATTGTAGCCTTAGCGTCTAAATATAGTATAATTGAATTCAAAACATTGTTATTGTATGGAAGGGGGCGTGATGGAAATTCTGATTGAATGTTGGGTCGCAAGTAAAGAAAGCTTCAGAAGCACTGTGCTTCTGAGTTAAGTTATCTAAAATGACCCTTAACCCTTTTACATCAGAACCGATTCTTATTTGAATTACACTTCATAAAAGGAACATGCATACCAAAATTCAAGTCTTCATGTCTAAAAGTCGGAAAACCCTTTCTTAGCGGATCTGTATTCTATAAAATGAACATTCATGCTTATTTTCAAGTCTCTAGATTTACTAGTTCAATTTTGGGAATATTTATCTTTTTAACTCCCCTCTAATTTCTTGCTTCTCCCATTAGGGATCAATTTTCGTAAAATTCTCTCTTAGTAGATCTCTACTCCATGAAAGGAACACGTCTACTGAACTTTAAATCTGTAGATCAGAGATTTTCCAAACCTTTTTGCCTCATAGACCCCTTGTCAGGTTTTTTTTATGTTTTTATAGACCCCACTTAACCTAATATTAAGTTTCTGCAAACTTATCAACTTAAATATGCCTTTGACATCAGGTATTGAGCTACTTTAAAAGATTCAAATTTCTAACTGTAGTGACGCAAAGCATTTAAACCTGTGAAAAACATGTTAATTAATTAAAATAAAATCTAGTTAATGCAAAAAAATAACTGAGAAATAAATATAAGCTTTCAGTGGGAGGGATGAATCAGGGAATGTAATAACAGATTTTCAGCATTTTGTGTCAGTAGTGTCAGGCTTAAACCTAAATATGTCCTCGAATAATACTAAACTTGTGTTCTTTTTTTTTCGGAGTTTGTCAAGCACACTGAAACTTCTCCCAATCGGACAAACAATTAAAAACTTTCTTTAGATATTCCGTATTTTGGGATAAACAACAGGTATATCTTTTTAAAGTTAAAATTGCTGACATCCGTTTTTAAATTTTACGATCTTCGTGCCTAATTCTGTTAATCTCACATGTGTTTCTCAATGTGACTAAGTGAGTTCTTTGCCTACTGTAGTACAACCATAGTCAAACCATTCTCGAACCTAGTTTAAAATAAAAAAGTGTTGAACATAGGTTAAAGCATTGTTGGCAAATTGTCTGTGGTATTGAGAAACTGGGAAAATTCCCGACGTCTAATATAGACACAGGTACCCTTAGTTTTGTATAAGAGGGATACTGTATAAAGGTGTCCTTGTTGGCTGTCCAAGGTACAGCAGACATTGACTAACTGATAAAGCAAGCACTTATACATCTGTAGCAACTAAGGATGACAATATCGAGCAAAATGTACAATTCCGGTATTCAGTATTTTTTAAATCTTAATACCGGTAGTAGAACTTTTATAAAAATATAGAAAACACATCAGTTTCTTTGTTTTATTTACCAGTTTTCTTAAAGTGTAAATCAGCGTTTCTCAAACTGTGGGGCGTTTCCCCCCCCCCTTGGAAGCGTGATAACCTTACAAGGGGGCGCGAACATATCAAAAAGTCAAAAATAAAAGATTTAAAAAATTGCAAATTTTTACTTAAAGGAAGCAAAACAAAAGTCATTCAGACATAATAAAAAAAAGTAAAGTACACGTTTACACTGATATATTAATCTTATAAATAAATCAGTACTGGATCATATATTTGAAAATTAATTTATCAGTACTAAGTTATGAACACGAGTAATAATTACTAGTGACTACCATGGACTTGTCATATACACAAAATTTAATACTTATCTTGATAATTTTTATGGTTTATAATAAAAGTCATATTGTAGCTTTAGCATGTAGCTTTTAGTACTTTAATTTTGAAGTCAATACATAGTTTTTGTATGGAGGGGGCGCGATGAAAATTATGATTGAAAATTGGGTTGCAAGTATTGAAAGTTTGAGAAGCACTGGTGTAATTATAACGAAAAATAATTATGATTGTGGATGAAATCCGCTTGTACTTCCTCCATTCACTTTAATAGTTCTTGAACATTTTTTCACATTCCGCCATCATATTCATTTCATTATATAAATAATGAAACCAAACATAAGTATTATCAACTGATTTTTGATGTTATTTTAAGTTATTCTTATTCATTATTATGGGTTATTATTTGTGATTATATATATATATATATATATATATATATATATATATATATATATATATGGATATGAAAAATATTTTAAACTTTTAAGTGTTGTATACAAAAACAATATGAATAACAAACACACCAATTAAAATATATATATATATATATATATATATATATATATATCGTAATTTTACGCACTTTCTTCACAACTACAACCTTCTTCTCACAGATAGGAATATCAGACAACGAGTCTTGCGTGTATACAGTATCATTGTGATTTGCAATAGGATAGTTTCGGTCCGCCTCCTTGGATGAAACTCATATATTATCACTTCTCTCGATTGTACTATGCAACTTTATAATCACATTCTAATTAATCTCGCCTATTAGGGAGAGATAGAAACAAAACGTTTATTCTTTTGATATGTTGGCGATCCCTGAACATATAGAGGAGGAAAGTAGAAGAAATGAAGTGAAGCAAATGCTTGTTTACTATATGAAATGTGCTGTTTGCATTGAACGTTGAAAGTATTTAAGTATCTTTTCTTATGGCTACTTTTACTAATATTTTAAATTTTGTAATATATTTCCTGGTAATTTTTGCTTTTTAAACAATTTTTTCTCACAACGTCACGTTTTTCAAATATAATTTTTAAGAAAAGAAGATCAGCTTGTTTGCATTCACAGTCGAAGGTAAGTGAATCGATTAACAATTTGAATGATTCAGCTTCAGCCAAGAAGCTGAAATCCTGTATGGATTACAGCAATTTTCTTGGGCGGAAATGGAATTATAAATGAAATTATAAATAAGACTGTATTGTGTTAAGCTATAAAAATATCTGTAAATAATGTAAAAAAATAGCATTTCAATAAAATTTTTAAGAAAAGTTCAAAGTTTGGCCACATAATTTTCTGTTTTTTGCGAAACTTGTGTACACCACCAACCATTTCTAAATACAGATATATATGGTTTTATGTAATGGAAAAGTGTTTAAGTATTATGAAATCAATACCAGGCTTTTTTTTCATATGCAATGAGATGTATTGGTAAAAGGTAAGTCTTCTGTTAAAGTTTTGTGTGGAGTTATGATATTACCAACTCCAACGCAAAGATTTAATAAAAACAAATCTGTATTACATTCAGCCGTAGAGACTGTAGCTACGGTGAGCATGCAAATTGCAGCTAAAGAAGCCAAAGATGTCAGCGGACATTCTGATATACCATTTGCTATTTATAGTACTTCATAAAAGCATGGGCATACGTCTTTGAATGGTGCTGTCATTGCGACAAGTGCTTAAACTAGTAAAATGGTGTATGTTTCAACTGTATCAAGATTTTGTAAGTGCTCCAACAAAATGCATAATGAGAACTGTAATCATTTTCGAAATAGTGGAAGCATGAAAGTTTCAGGAGTCATCGAAATCTTCCAACGCTCTGAAAGTTTGCATGGTCAGCTATATACATAATTTTTGGGAGATGGTGACTCCAGAGCGTATAAAGCAGTTAACGAGATGCAGCCGTATAGAGATACAGGTATTGAAAAAGTGGAATGTGTTGGTTATGTCGAGAAACGGATGGGGACTTGTCTACGAACTTTAAAATTAAAACTGAAAGGTAAGAAATTAAGTGACAAAAAAAACATTGGATGATCACGGTAGACTTACAGATGCTGAAATTGATAAATTACAGCGTTTTTATGGATTGGCTATCAGAAACAATACCGTTAGTAATAATTCAATGAAATGAGCCATTTGGGCTACATATTTTCATAAAGCATCTATAGACGCATATACGCAACATGGTCTGTGCCCAACAAACGAAGAATCCTGGTGTGAATATAACCGAGCAATTACAACAAGTGATGTACATAAACACAAGAACACATTGCCATCAGAAGTACTCAATTGCATCAAAAATGTGTACAAGGAATTATGAACTCCTAACCTCCTTGCCAAATGCTTACATGGTAACACACAAAACTGTAAATTGAATAATATGATCACGCATACCGAAAAACATTTTTGTGCAATTGGGCACATTAAAAACTGGAATAATGGAATCTTTTGCTTCCTACAATGAAGGTAATATCACTAAATGTCATTTTCTTGCAACATTAGGTATATTTCCAGGTTTTTAAACAGCTCGAGCAATAGAATCAGCTGACCGGGAGATACCACAAAAAGCAAGTTATGACATTTTACAAAACTCTAAAGAAGCAAGGGTGAAAAAATGCATAAGAAATGCATATTAGAGGATACTTTAGCAGAAGAAAGAAAAAACCCAAGCTATGAAGCTGGTATGCATTAATTATAAGTAAGTTTTTTACTAAAATCCATTTTTCTCAAAACTAACATTTTTACTATATAAGGAACATTTTTTTCTAAACAACTGCATTTAACAGCTTGTAACTTTGCATATTTAATAAATACACTCTAATACACACTTTAATCAAGGGAATTTTTAAAAACTTATTCTTACTTAATTTATAGCATTAAACATAATGAAATTTCACTGTTTTTGAAAAAAAAACATATGGGGAAAAAAATTTTTTTAAATAACTAGACACATCCTATCCATAAAAGCTCTAATTAAAGTATGTATTATGGTCCAAAGAATATTCAGCAAAGAAATTGGAAATTTTTATTCAATAGAATGTTTATAAATGTTCCTTAAAAATACCTATTTTTAACATTACTGAGATACAGATCCTGTTTCGTGAACCTACCGCCTTAAAGTCAATCGTCACTTACACTGATATTTGGAAACTTATTTTTCTCTAAATATAAAAGCTTCAACAAAATACTAAACAAAATATTCTTATTTTGCGCTAAATAAACATTTTAAGAAAAGTTAAGTATCGAATTATTCAGTTTTATTGGCTGAAGTAAAATAATTTATTAACATTTTCTTTAAAAAATTATATAAACTAAATTATAAAAAGTGAGAAAACTCTTTCTGGGTTTTCCTTTTGAAGTTCACTTAAAGAAGCCCTGATACTGACATTAGTTTTCAATTGTTTCAATTCCTTTTAAAAACATCAAGTTTCAATTTTTTTTTCAGTTCAAAGCATTTTGTGAACTACTTCTATTACAGAAACGAAGTTTGGTATTTTAAAAAGAAGAATCTTCTGAGTAACAAATTCGTTTTTATTAAAAGGAATTCGATTTGAAAACCAAGTATAAGATATTTTATTCACATTTAATGATGAGGGATTAGCAAAGCAAAAAATAAAATAATAAATTCTTCCAACTAAATGCATGACTGCTGCAATAAAAAACATGTATAAAATACATTCCATTCAAAAATATGTTTTTTATAAGCCAAGCATCACCTTGCACATTGTGTGTGGAAACGGAACTCATAAATATGAATCATGTATACAAAAAAAAATTCCGTTCCTTAAATAAAATTTGATATTTCATTATTTTAAGAAAAATGTCTTATGGCGTGAAAAAATGAAAAGTGAGAAAGGTGTAGTTTGTATTATTTATTGATTTCCAAAGACACTTCTTTTAGTTTTGTATTTAGTGAAGTACTAAGTATTGTTAGGTAAAACCCAATATTTTTTTACTTGTTAATCGCTTCCTGAATATTTTAATGTGATATTTAGGGGAAGAAAATATTTAATTGAAATTCCAGCATTTGAAATCTAAATGTTTTTGTTTAAATGTATGTTAAAAATTCTAGTATTCTTTTTATTTATGCTAGTTCAAACTCCATATATCAAAACGCCACATTTGTAGAAAGTAATTAATTTAAAGATTGCAGAGCCCATTTGAGGGATTTTTATCTAAAAAAAAGTCTGCATCAGCTTTAAAAAAACATAAAATAGTAAATTTATTTTCTGAAGAGTGTTTGGTTTTTTTCCATGAAATAAGGGTTCATCATACTCTGTTTAAAAATTAAAAGCATTATATTCATATGCCTATCTTATATCTAATAAAACTCTCCTATAAAAGAGAGAGTCCTCAAAATTTCTTCTCTAGAGTAAAAAAGAATTATTTTACGTATACTAGTGTAGCAACTAATAGTGTGTTTACCAATTCCTTATAACTTACTTGAGATAAGTCATTATTCATTAAATCTGTATCTTTTGAAAAAAACTAATTAATAATTTTATATGGTATGAAACTTGCATCAATTTAATTACACAGGACTGCAAAAGTAAAGTTTTCAAAAATACAAAATAAGTTTTGGGAGATTTTTATATAATTTGGTGTGTTGATTTCGAAAATGGCATGTCTTTTTTTCCATCACGTGGGGATTTTTGTAAACTCGATATGTATACTTTTCCTAAAATCCTAACTAAAAAGGGATTATGTGGAACTATTTAGCATGTACTATCTAGCAGCAGTCGTTTCTATCCAGCTAAATATATGTAAATATTGATTATTGATGAGACAAACTGATTTTTCCACAAGTTGATGAAACCCGCTGTTGCCATATCTCACAAATTGTCTCTGGTTGAGAAAAAAACAAGATGTTTTTTCGAGGTATAAAGCAAATATTATGACATGAAACTTGAATATTATGACTGAGTTTCTACTTCAATATGCGCACTTCTTCCTTTGAAACTTCTTTGACGTTTTTCTTTTATGTTCAATTTCAGGCCTATTTCGTAAAAACATCAAACGGTTGCCTTCGAACATGTTTTTATTCCATATTTCTTGATATTTGTGCTGAATAACTTTAATGGTGGAACCTTTCCCTCTGTTGTCGTCACTGACTTATTCTCTGTTTTCGGGGGTCCACAAATGAGTGAAGGAGATGTGTATTTTGACCTAACCAACCCAAGCTACTTTTTACTCTTTGTTGCCATGGTAGTCTTTTTATCCCTCATAAGCTTATGGGTATCTGGACTAACCAATACTCCATTTTTCTCAGTTTATCATCGGATAAACCTGGAAAACGTTTTCACAGGCATTTGAAAGAATCATAATCTTAATGACCTTGTCAAACTTCTTCATAACACCTAATCTTATATGTATAAGGAGTCATTGTTCAGCTCGCATTCTTATTGAAAATATTGAAATATTGCAAAATTGAACTATTGAAAATATTCAAATACTGAAGTATTGAAAATATTCAAATATTGAAAATATTCAAATATTGAAAATATTCAAATATTGAAAATATTCAAATATTGAAAATATTCAAATATTGAAAATATTTAAATATTGAAAATATTTAAATACTGAAGTATTGAAAATATTCAAATATTGAAGTATTGAAAATATTCAAATACTGAAAATATTGAAAGTATAATTTTCTTACTGAAAGTATTAAAAATTCTTATTGAAATTACTGAAACAATTGAAAGATTGAAAATTCTTATTGAAAGTATTGAAATAATTGAAATATTGAAAATATTGAAAACATTGAAAACATTGAAATATTGAAAATATTGAAATATTAAAATTATTGAAATATTGAAATATTGAAAATAATGCAATATTGAAATATTGAAAATATTGAAATATTGAAAATATTGAAGTATTAAAAATATTGAAATATTGAAAATATTGAAATATTGAAAATATTGAAATATTGAAAATATTGAAAATATTGAAATATTGAAAATATTGAAATATTGAAATATTGAAAATATTGAAAATATTGAAAATATTGAAATATTGAAAATATTGAAAATATTGAAATATTGAAAATATTGAAGTATTGAAATATTGAATATTTAAAATATTGAAAATATTGAAATATTCAAATATTGAAATATTCAAATATTATTGAAAATATTGAAAATATTGAAAGTATTGAAAATATTCAAATATTGAAAATACTAAAAATATTGAAAATTCTTATTAAAAGTATTGAAAATATTCAAATATTGAAAATACTGAAAATATTGAAAATTCTTATTGAAAGTATTGAAAATATTGAAATATTGAAAAATCTTACTGAATGTATTAAAAAAGTTGAAGTATGGAAATTATTGAAATATTGAAAATGTTGAAATATTGAAAATGTTTAAATATTGAAAACGTTGAAATATTGAAAATATTGAAATATTGAAAATATTGAAATATTGAAAATATTGAAATATTGAAAATTCTTATTAAAAGCATTGGAATGTTTGAAATATTGAAAGTTTTTTGGACAAAACTAGCTGGCAACATGAATAAAGTTCTTTCTTTCCTTTTTTTTATTTGAAATATTTTAATTCCCTTTCCAAGATTGAAAAAATTAAACACTCAATAAAATAAATCGACAAACCGAAAATAATTCTGATATTAAACTGTAGTAAAATTCTAATGCATTCGATATACATTTAAAGTTTTAAGATCTTAATACAATAATCTCTTTAGATTTTTAAAGCCAATTTAATAACCTTAATTCAAATAAAAAAGAGAAAATGCTTATTTTCCTACAGTATTATTTAAATTTAATCAAAGATAATTAACCCTACTAATTGACTTTTCGCAGTTCAAAAAAAAATTTAGTTAGTTTTCTAGTATAGCTTTAAAAATAATCAAAGTCGACGGAATTAAAGTAATCTTTGTACGCACCAATTTCTTCAAAATTAAAAAAAATAATGTCTTTATAGCTTATTCTGCTTAAATGATTCAAAGAGTAGCATTAAAAAGCAGAAAAATTAATGAAATATGTCATTTTTAAGAAACCAGAAAGGAACAATAGATAGCGGAAATGATTCCTTGAAGAAATCTGTGCAGTAGCCATAATTTGCAAGCACCCATAATTTCGTTATCCATTGTATACTATTATATCTCATTGAAGCAATTTGGTGATAATCAAAGCATTGTTTTTAGTAAGTGAAATAAGAATAAAAAGTGAATTGTGACTTCCTCTCTTAAAATGACATTTTAAGAAACATTTATTCAGGGGTTAAATCAATTTTGAAGTTTAATTCCAAAATCTAGGTATGATATAAAATTAATTTTAAAGATAGTTTCATTTTCTTTCAATAAATGACATTCCCAAAATCTATAATTTTACAAACTATATATATAAATACATTTTTTTACCCAAGAAAGTGTTTTCCATTCTCTAAGATAGTTTTTCTCTTCAAGAAATTTTTGAAAATATTTTGTCAATTTTTTCATTCATATGTGCTTTAAAAATAGTGTGGATTTAGGTCTGAGAGTTCTAGTTAATGTTTAAAGAAATCAATTTTAGCATTTTTAAAACACTGATCTTTTTTGGGCTTACCTACAAAAACATTTATTTTATAAATTCAATTAAGATTCAGATTTTTGTTTCCAAAATTAAATCTTCCCCAATAATTCTAGAAATATAAATCAATTGAAACAACTAAATGTTTTGAAAAAAATTATAAAAGTTTTTTAAAAAAATAATTGTAAAATTGCCAAATACACTGGCCTCCAAATGTTGCGGAACAGCATGTTTTTCGAAGCTCTCCGTAAAAAAATGACAGTAACAATAAAGTTTATAGTTCATAAATTACAAAAACGAACTTTATGCAAATGTATGCAAAAACATAGCTACACTTTTTTTTTAAATAGGAAAGAACAAATATATAAGAGTGAAAGAATAATATGTATATATCAGGCTTTCGTAATTACGCGTGTAACTTTTGTTGATTTAAAACTTTTGTTAGCAGATTGGTTGACAATTAGCAGTGGGGTCTCGCAATGTCTGAGAGAAGCAGTTTACCGGGTTCGTTAAGGTGGAGGGTGGTTGGATGAATGGAAATGTCGCTGTCACAGGCTGATGCTGCTAGGCGTCTTAATGTGTCTCGTAATGTGGTCAACCGTCTCTGGAATCAATATCAAACCGAAGCATCTGTGTCCAACAGACAAGTTCCAGGCCGACCATGACAACACCTGCAGGATACCATTTTATCACTCTTTCGGGCAGAAGGAGAAAAAGGATTTCTGTGCCGCAACTTGTTACAGACCACTCTGTACCATCCGGGATAGAAATATCCGCTAGTATGGTGTGAAGGCGTCTTCGCAATTCAAGTCTCTATGCAAGGCGACCAGTTGTGTGTGTACCCCACAACAGACGACAGATAAGGGCCCTTTTATCTTAGGGAATGAGAACACGTTTCCTGGACCAGACAGCGATAGGCTTCTGTGCTCTTTAAAGACGAGTCCGGATTCACACTGGAGAGCGATTCAGGACGTCTGCTCAGCTGGAGAGAACGAAGCATCACACACAGATATCATCAATCCAACATTGTTGAAAGATACAGTTACCGAGGTGATGGAACAATGGTTTCAACTGGGATCACACTCGGTGGTCACACTGACTTGCATGTATTCCAGGGAGAAACTCTGACTGGTATGAGGTATCGGGATGAGATCCTTGACCCATATGTCCACCCGTATGCCGGTGCAATTGGCAATGACTTCATCCTAATGGATGATAATGCACGAACTGACCGAGTTGTAACTGTTGAGGAATATCTTGAGGGTCGTGGTTTGGACAGAATGAAATGTTCATCTTGAACTCCAGACTTAAATACGATAGAGCATCTTTGGAACTATCTTGATAGACAGGTTACTCCTTTCAGTCCTCCTCCAAGATCTTTAGGGGAGCTGGAGCGAAGCTTACTACGTGTCTGGTATTCGCTTCCCATTTCGGTAACCGACAACTTAATTGACAGCATGGAAAGTCGATGCCGCCAATGCATTCAAGCTAGGTATGGGCATATATCTTATTAAAACCCAGTTTTGTTATGTTTCTATTACATTTTACCATATAAAACTGTGATTACTATTAATGCCAAGAATGTATTTTTCCAGCGAGATTGCCTTTTGTTGTTGTTACGCCTTTTTGAATTTTTGTTATGTAAATTATCTTGCAAACAATACATAACTGTTTTGTGCACATGTCATCGAAATTTGGTGTTTCTACATTCATTCATTTGCAAATAAGGCGCAAAAAACATTTCTTAATCGGTTGTTCCTTAAATTTTGGAGACCATTGTAATACATTTACAAATATTTTTGAGAATTAATATAACACTATAGGAAAGAATGACTAATTATTTTCAATAAGTTGTTCTTTAAATTTTAAATAAGGTATTGTGTAACCCCAAATTATTCATAATTATATTCAAAATTCCAGACAAGTATTTCTTATAACTCCTAGTTATGTACCATTTTCTTTGACATTTCATAGGTTACTTAAATCGTTAAAAGTAACATGAATAGTAAGTTTTATTTCATTTCTGATTATTCTTTCAAGAAGTTTCACTTTCCATAAATAATCGTATTCATGTACATAATGAGGTAATATTCAAAAAAGGTAGCTTCAAGCGGGAAATTATATAAATAAATAGATCCTGATATGCAAGTGATATAAATTTCATGTAGAAGCACATGACTACATACATTGCAATGATATAGTTATCAACTATCGTTATTCAGACAAACTAGCGTGTATTTGATGAATATCATAAATATGTCTCTTGTTGACTTTATATTAATATGTAATTTATAGAACTTCTGGAAAATTGTGAAGAGCCTGCAAATTATTGGAGTTTGAGAGAAATCTTATCATTGAGACCTGAAAACTACTGCTTGACCCATAAGCCCTTTAGCCTATGGATGTTGCTTCATGTCTATTGTTTTAAGTCAGTTATCAAGAGGTGTTGGAAGCAATAGACAATTGATGATTTCCAACCACAACTTAGAGTAAGGGTGTCAAACTCAAAGACCAACTTGGCCAAACAAACAAGGTTAATCTTATGTGAACCGCAAAAAAAATCAAATACATAAAGACGTAGGTTTATTTCGAATAATATATTATAATAAGCTTAAAATTAGAAACAAAAATAATTTAATGTTTGCATTCTGTCACTTGCCCTCGCTTCTCTGCTACTATATTTCTTATTTCGGGAGAAATTTTAATATTCTCTTATTTATTATTGTGTCCCGATATACTGGTGGGCTCATAAATATTCGTTGTAGGCTGTATGAGACCCACGGTCTGCGAGTTTGACACCCTTAACATAGAGGACCTTGGGTGAAATCCATGGAACTCGCAGTTATTTATTCCACATTATAAGCAGCGATGAGAAAGACAGAGTTCTTGTCTATTTAAAAACTATTCTAAATGTCTTACAGAAGCAATTCTACTATGCAAGAGGTTTTTATGTGTATTTCTTTTAATATCGGAGCACCGATAGTTTTATCTACAATTGTTACTGAGCTAGAGAATCATGGAATCCCATAGATTGGTGCAATGTGGCATTTAGAGATAAATGATGCTTCGCACTGGATCGTATGTGCATGTAGCCAGCGAATTATACATTAATACGCTCACTATCAAAATACACATTTCCGCCTAAGCATGTATAATTGTTTTATCCCAATCAAAGACGTAACCTACGATATGCTAACAATTCACTCGGATGATAATACGTGAGACATTGATGACAAAGAGGTATGACGTCTTGAAGTTCTACGTCCTCATCTGTTTTCCTACAGTATCGATATTCCAAGTAGTTTACAAGCAGGATTATGCCCTTTTGATGATGACTAGGGTTTCTCAGGGATATCTATGTCAATTCCAAACTCTCATGGCCTCACTCAGCTAACATGCTCAGAAATTTTAAGCTTTTTTTATACTCTTAATTACAGAACGTTTCAGCAGCACAACATCTCATGGCACAATTGTGCTGATAAAGTAGTTCCAATGTCTTTCATTTTCAGAAGTTTTCCTACGGCATTCTCCAACAAACCACTTATTTCTTCAGTTATTAACATTTATTACATTGCATTATGTTTCAAACTGGTTAGCTCGTACATCAAATTCAGCGTACATTAAAATATACGCTTTCATGATTCATCGTCTGCAACAAAGGTGTTTTAGAAGGGGTAACAGAGCGGACAGAGTGACTTAAGTGCTCGTGAATTAACACAATTGTGAACAATCATTGGTAGCCTCGTAAGTCACTTCTACTGCCATTTTTTGGAAAGGCTGCAGGAATTCTTTGTCGTTACCATATCTATCAAAACTGTTACCTATTGATTGGTTGTTATTGACTTGTACTCAAGACATCAGTTAAAGGACACACCACAGATAACTCGGTTTGTAAAGGTGCCTTGTAAATGGAGTATGGATTAAACAATGGCACATGATAGTGTTCTTATGTGATAATTATTTCAATTGGTTGTAATTCTGAAAATAATGTGAATTTTTCAAAATTCGTAATTGAGCCTCTGCACAGAGGTCTGAGCTATATATAGGCAAAATAATATTATAATAGAAGCATTTCTCACAAAAGGAGAACATTTGGAAAAAAGATTATTCTAAATTAATTTTTTGCCAAAATATTGTATTTAAATAAATCTTTTTTTTTTCAAAATGACCTTAAAACAATTTT